>BSBK01015414.1:0-41005 GCA_027943335.1 Chamaecyparis obtusa
AATACTTATTTGGTAGATTTGAAAGAGAAAAGTTTTACAACATACGACCCGGCACAGTTGAATTACTATGACTAATTAGTCAATAAACTGTACCTAGTGGGATTGTAGTTCAATTGGTTAGAGTACCGCCCTGTCAAGACGGAAGTTGCGGGTTCGAGCCCCGTCAGTCCCGATTCAATAAATTGAACAATTGTTTGAGCGATCCCTACCCCAAACAAGAGTAAAAAAGGAAAAGAGAGTAGACTAGAATAGATTTGATCATTTTTTACACATTTTGTGTGTGGATTCGCCAAATTATCAGCATAGATCTGAATCTTCTTTTACCCTTGAGAAATCAAAAAAGGGTATCGTAGTAAGATAGATCTGTGTTAGGAAGAATACCGCGTAGAGATCTACGCGGTATTCTCTCATATTTAACGAAAAAAAGGTTTTTAATGATTTCTCAAAAATACAAAAGATTCAATTCTATTTTGGTTACTATCCAAACTATTCTGCTCATTCCAGGGTCATGGTCAATTCTTAGGATAAGATAATTGGGAGCTATTCATTGTCTTTTTTTAATAGACATTAACATAGAAATATTTGATTGAGACAAACATTAAATGAATCAAATTGAATTTAATTTGCATGTCTAATGTTATTTTTATTAACGATAAAATTGAATTGAGTCAACCCTTGGAACTATACTAATAAGACGGTGGGATCGATCCATTAGGGGCCGGATTACTAAATCCGAGATGAATAAGAGATAATAGTATGTTCTACTAGTCCTCCATGGATTCAATCCATTTTTTTTTGAAAAAAGATACTCTATGAGATCAAATCTCGAGTTATTGTAAAACGAAGCGAAAATCAATCATGGAAGTAAATAACCTTGCATTTATTGCTATTCTATTATTCATTACAGTGCCTACTGCTTTTCTAATCGTTATTTACGCACAAACGAGGCCTCAAAGCGAACTAGAGTGATTACTTATAATCTAGAATTAGTCTAGATCGTCAGTAAAAAAAAGTAATAACGGTCGGTCTATTTTTTTGAGAAGAAGTAGTACAAAAGAAAAAGGAAAGGAAAATTTTTCCTTTGTACTACTTCTTCTACACAGATTTTGGATAAGTAGATCTAAATTCTCATTTGTCTCGTGGGGACTAATCATAATTTCTTACATATCTCTGGAAAAATTGATGTAGATAAAATATAGGTGTTATTCTGAATAGTATTTGAGAAAGTATTTTTCTTTTTCTATTTCCATTTTTTTTCAATTTATTTATAATACGAATACGCATTGTTTACTATTACATAGTAATATACAAAATTTTAAATCGTAAAGGCCAAAAATTGATATGGAAAAGACAGAGCAATAATGCTCCATATGCTTTAACATATGTATAGTTAAGAATACTATGGTTCGCTATATACAATTCTACTTCATATTTGATAAATATGAAGTAGAATTGTGTTTCTAACATGATCAATTTGATATTATTTATCATATCATTGATAATTCAATATTACTAGATCATTAATGATAGTAATTATCTATCATCGTAACGTAAAATCATTTTTTTTTTGTTTTGAACAGAACGATTAAAAATAGAAAGACTATTAGAATTCTATTAAATTCCACTTCTACCCCATACTACGAGTGAAAGAGAAAAAGTAAAAACTACCATTAGAGCAGCCCAAGCGATACCGACTATATCCATACGAATCCCTCTCTTTATAAAACTTTCTAAAAAAATAATATCATTATTGATTCTTGATGATAATGGAACTATTAAGAATAGTGCAAAGTGGAAATCCTCTACCTTCCTATTCTGAAAGAAAGCATGAGTCGATAGTAGCGACTTCTCAAAATTGTTTCTTGGAACTAATGACTCTCAACTACCTATCAGATTAGACATTAACGATAAATTTGAATTTTATCTGCTATATTAGCAATAGGACCTGAACCTATACAAGTTGTCTTCAAAAGACATGGATACAAATAGAGATTTTTAGATTTGTTTACGCTACCAAGGCGACACCCAGATTTGAACTGGGGATCGAGGATTTGCAGTCCCCTGCCTTACCACTTGGCTATGTCGCCATCCCCACATCTAGTTTAGAAAAGATATTTTGCTTTATCTATCGGAGATGATATGTAGGGTATTTCACATCCTTCTTTATAACTCGGATATGTCGTATAACCAATTTAGAGTCCCTCTAGTATAGAATAGGAATTTAGAGTACCCAATAGTATACTAAATTCACATTTGTCTGTCAATAACTAGAGAATTGATAACTATAGAAATATTCCCATCATATATCATATATTATAAGAAAAGGAAATAGCTTCTTTTTCTTTTCTTTTTTTGATATAGTGAACAAAACATGTCAATTTTTTGTCGAATTTATTCTATTCGTATAGATCAATGAGGAATAAATATCGAAATATATAATATACTTTATAATATAGGATAGCAAACATTCAATGCGATTAGAAGAAAATAAAGGAATATTTACAATTCCCCAATTTGGTAAAATACAACTTGAAGGATTTTTTCGTTTTATCAATCAAGGCTTAATAGAAGAAATCAATAACTTTTCAAAAATTGAAAGCCCAAATAAAAAGATCAAAATTCTTCTTTTTGGGAATGAATATAAATTAACAGAACCTTTCATTAAAGAGAGAGATGCTGTATATATGTCTCTTACATATAACTGTCAATTATATGTACCAGCAAGATTGATTAAGAAAACTAAGAAAACTCGTGAAATACAAAACCAGATTTTATATCTGGGAAATATTCCTTTGATGAATTCTAAAGGAACTTTTGTAATAAATGGAAATTACAGAGTCGTGGTCAATCAAATAGTAAGAAGTCCCGGTATTTATTACACTTGGGAACGAAAACCGTCGGGAAACATTATCTGGATTGGCACAATAATTTCAGATTGGGGAGGAAGATCAAGATTAGAGCTCAATAAAAAAACAGAAAAGATATGGATTCGTATAAACAAAAAAAAAAAAATATCTGTTTTACTTTTTTTATTGGCTATGGGTCTAAATTCCGAAGATATTTTTAACTATAAGAATCTTAAAGCATTTTTCCAATATTCAAAGGAGTATGATACATACTACGATTGGTATGGCGGGAAGCGGAAAGCTATTTTGAAACTTTATAAAAAACTCTACATAAGTGACGAAAGTGATGAAGAAGAAGAAGAAGAAGAAGAAGAAGAAGAAGAATTTGAGTCTATATATGAAAAAGTAACAACATTTTTTCGAACGAAATGTTTATTAGGAAAGATTGGTCGACGAAATCTGAATAAAAAACTAAGTCTTGATATACCCGAGAACGAGATTTTATTATTACCGCACGATATATTGGCTGCTGTGGATTACCTTATCCAAGTGCAATTTGGAACGGGTACACCCGATGATATAGATCACCTACAAAATCGATATATTCGTTCTGTAGCAGATTTATTACAAGAGCAATTACGATTAGCTCTATATGATTTCAGAGAAGCAGTTGAAAAAACTATATTATCTGCATCAATCAATCTTAAAAGGAGAATAACTCTTATTAAATTGGAAACTTTAATTCCATTAACGGATACTTTTCAGGATTTTTTTGGTTTACATCCTTTATCACAATTTTTGGATCAAACTAATCCGTTGGCAGAAATAGTTCATAGTCGAAAAGTGAGCTCTTTGGGCCCTGGAGGATTGACAAGTCGAACGTCTACTTTTCGTACACGGGATATTCATCCTAGTCATTATGGACGTATTTGTCCGATTACGACATCCGAAGGAATAAATGTTGGGCTTATTGGATCGTTATCTATTTATGCAACGCTTGGTCATTACGGCTCTTTACAAAGTCCATTCTATAGGCTCTCTAAGAGATCGAACAAAGACCATATGGTTTATCTATTACCGGGAGAAGATGAATACTATCGGATAGCTATAGGAAATTCTCTGGCATTAAATCAAGGGGTTCCAGAGGAACAATTGACTGCAGCTCGATTTCAACAAGAATTTTTATTTTTTGCATGGGACCAAATTCATTTCAGAAGTATTTTTCCTTCCCAATATTTTTCCGTTGGAGTTTGCCTTATTCCTTTTATCGAACATAATGATGCGAATCGTGCTTTAATGGGTTCTAATATGCAGCGTCAAGCACTTCCACTTGTTCAACCTGAGAAGTGTATTGTCGGAACTGGATTGGAGGGTCAAGTAGCTTTAGATTCAGGAAGTGTAGCTATAGCCAAACAAGGGGGAAAAATAAAGTATATTGATGGTGAAAATATCATCATAACTTCATCTGTTGCTCGAGCCAATATAGAAACAGAATTGATTCTATATCAACGTTCTAATAGTGATACTTGTATGCATCAAAAACCCCGAGTTCGCCAAGGGGAATATGTAAAGAGGGGACAAATTATAGCAGACAGTGCAGCTACAGCAGGGGGAGAACTTTCTTTGGGAAAAAACATCTTAGTGGCCTATATGCCATGGGAAGGATACAATTTTGAAGATGCAATACTTATTAGTGAACGTCTGGTCTATGAAGACATTTTTACTTCTTTCCAGATCGTAAGATACGAAATTGGAGTTTATTTTACGAACCAGGGCCCTGAAGTAATAACTAGAGAAATACCTCATTTAAATGCTTACTTACTCCGTCATCTGGACGAAAACGGCATTGTAATGATAGGATCTTGGATAGAAACAGGTGATATATTAGTAGGTAAATTAATACTGGAAGCAGAAGAAGACTCACTAATAAATACTCCAGAAGGAAAATTATTACAAGCTTTATTTGATATTAAGGCACCTACTGGAAAAGAAAATTGTTTTAGAGTCCCTAAAGGTGTAAAAGGTCGAGTTATCGATGTGAGATGCTTTCAAGAGTTCGAGGAGGAAGACGATTATCTCGGTGATATTGTAGAAAAAGTTCATGTATATATTTTACAAAAACGTAAAATACAAGTGGGTGATAAAGTAGCGGGAAGGCATGGTAATAAAGGTATTATTTCAAAAATTTTGCCCAGGCAAGATATGCCTTATTTACAAAATGGAACACCAGTGGACATGGTATTAAATCCATTAGGGGTACCTTCACGAATGAATGTAGGACAGATTTTTGAATGTTTGCTTGGTTTAGCAGGAAAACTAATGAACAAACATTATAGACTGGCGCCTTTTGACGAAAGGTACGAGCGAGAAGCTTCTAGAAAACTAGTATTTTCTGAGCTTTATAAAGCTAGCGAGCAAACAGCTAATCCATGGGTATTTGAACTTGATCATCCTGGAAAACATAGATTAATTGATGGAAGAACAGGAAAGGTTTTTGAACAACCTGTTACAATAGGAATAGCTTATATATCGAAATTGTGCCATCAAGTTGATGACAAAATTCATGCACGTTCTCGTGGACCTTATGCGCTGGTTACACAACAACCTCTAAAAGGAAAATCCTCCAGAGGAGGGCAACGAGTAGGAGAAATGGAAGTTTGGGCTCTAGAAGGTTTTGGTGTTGCTTATATTTTACACGAGATACTTACTTTCAAATCTGATCATATGGACACTCGTGAAAAAATATTTGGTGCCATTTTCAACCGAGAACCAATGCCTAAACCTAGCACTTTTACAGAATCTTTCCGATTGCTCAGTCGAGAACTACGATCTTTAGCTCTAGAATTGAATCATACTATTCTATCTGAGATAGACTTTCAGATAGATAAGAAGGAAGTTTGATCAAAATAAATCAAAATTTATTTTTTATGAGTGACCAGAATAAACACGAACAACTTCAAATTGGATTAGTTTCTCCCGAGCAGATTCTCGCTTGGTCTGAAAGAATATTACCTAATGGAGAAAGAGTCGGACAAGTGACTGCAGAACAGACTTTAGATTATAAAACTTATGAACCAATAAGAGATGGATTATTTTGTGAAAGAATATTTGGACCTAAGAAAAGGGGAGTTTGTGCTTGTGTAAAACCTCCAATGATGGAAAATGAGAAGGAAAACTACGACTCCAATTTTTGTACTCAATGTGGAGTTGAACTTGTTATTGATCCTCGAATTCGAAGATATCGAATGGGATACATTAAATTGGCATGCCCAGTTGTTCATATTTGGTATTTCAAACGACGTCCCAGTTATATCGCGAATCTATTAGATAAAACTCGTAAAGAATTAGAAGACCCAGTATACTGCGATGTGTGACTTGATCACAAGCTCCGATTATACAGATCCATAGGAACTGTCATCCTATTTAATCTAATTGGGATGCCCTTAGCTCTGACACGCCCCTCGGCAAGAGGGGCATGAAGCTCAGAATTAGAAACATGTTGATAAAGAGGAATGAATCTAGGGTTAATATCTTGTATATTATGAAATTAAATTGCTAATTGGACTTCGTAAAAATACTTCTTTTATTAGAAAGAAAGAAACAAAATGGAATCCAAAATCTGTTTCATTTTTCTTTTTATTCTAGATCAAAAAGAAGATATGGTTATAGGAGTCTATTCATCGCACATATGCTTCAAATAGTATTGCAACCATCGAAGTAAAACAGAAACCTACAGGATCAATTAATAAAGAGATACAGACAAGTAAATCCCATATGAATTTCAAATAAATTCAAGGTCTTTCACAAAGAAATGTATCGGGAGGAGACTGCTCACTAATTCCATATTTATGTCATAATACGAATTGTAAACCAATAATTGAATTCACTTGGAACTTGAGCAAAGAGTAACTATTTAGTTTTATCACTTGGGAACGAAAACCGTCGGGATACATTACCAGAGAGCAAAAAACATTTTTTGCATAATGATACATAATCACTTTCCATTTTGGTATAGTTACTTGAGCCGGATGAGAGGAAACTTTCATGTCCGATTCTGAGGGGGGGGAAAAAAGATTGTAAAAACCTATCCAAATGTTTGTATTACTAGGCCCACAGCTAACAAGCCAACTTTATTGCGATTTCAGGGAGAACTTCGTGAATATGAGTATAAATCTTGGGCAAAAGATATTGCTTCTTATCTCTCTTGGGATTTTCCGCTATTTCAAGAGCGAGAAATTGCCACTGGAGGAAAAGCTATCAGAGAACAATTAGCTGGTCTAGATCTGCAAATGATTATAGATCATTCATATATAGAATGGAAGGAAATAGATACGAAAATATCTATATTATTCTCATCGGAGGAGACAGAAAACGAATTTTCGAATCAATTCTCGGACTCGGAGGAGACAGAAAACGAATTTTCGAATCAATTCTCGGACTCGGAGGAGACAGAAAACGAATTTTCGAATCAATTCTCGGACTCGGAGGAGACAGAAAACGAATTTTCGAATCAAGACTGTCCTTTCAAAAAACTATATAATAATATGAAGAAAAAACTTTTTTCACTTCAAATAAGAAAGGATCGTTTGGTTAGACGAATGAAATTTGCTAAATATTTTATTCAAACAAATGTAGAACCACAATGGATGGTTCTATGCCTATTACCAGTTCTTCCTCCCGACCTGAGGCCAATGTATCAATTAAATGAAGGTGGAGTGATTACTTCGGATCTCAATGAACTTTATCTAAAAGTTATCCGTCGAAATAATAATCTTTTAGAATCCGTAGAATGGACTCGTGCATTTCTACTACCAGATTTATTGTTTGATCAAAAGAAATTAGTCCAAAAAGCCGTAGATACACTTCTTGATAACAGTATAGGCGCACAACCGGTGAAAGATAGTAAGGATAGACCTTATAAATCGTTCTCAGATTTCCTCCAAGGTAAAGAAGGAATATTTCGTGAAAGTTTACTTGGAAAACGGGTCGATTATTCAGGTCGTTCTGTTATTGTGGTAGGTCCCCATCTCTCATTGTATCAATGTGGATTACCCCGAGAAATCGCAATAGAACTTTTTCAAGGATTTTTAATTCGTGATCTAGTTGAACGACAGATTGCCCCCAATCTAAGAACTGCTAAATTTTTAATTCGAGATAGGAAATCTATTATATGGAACGTACTTAAACAGACTATCCAAAGACATCCCATATTGTTAAATCGAGCACCCACCTTACACAGATTAGGAATACAAGCATTTCTACCTGTTTTAATAGAAGAACGTGCCATTCGGTTGCACCCATTGGTTTGTGCAGGATTTAACGCCGACTTTGACGGAGATCAGATGGCTGTCCACGTACCTTTATCTATGGAAGCTCAAGTCGAAGCTCGTTTACTTATGTTTTCTCATCTCAATCTTATCTCTCCAACTATAGGAGATCCTATTTGTGTACCGACTCAAGATATGCTTCTAGGACTTTATAGATCAACTCTTCAAAAAAACCAGGGCATTTATGAAAATAGGTACCACCCGAATAACTCAAAAAAGAAGATCGTCTCGCCTTCGTTTTATAGCTATGATGATGCACTTAAAGCTTATGAACAAAAACAAATTGATTTAGACAGTCCTTTATGGCTCCGATGGAGGAGAGATATAGATACCTCTATTATTAATTCAGTAAATCGAGAACTTCCTATCGAAGTTCAATATGAATCTTTAGGTACCTTCTACGAAATCTATGATCATTTTCGAATAAGAAAAGGTAGAGTGGGGGAAATACTTAATAAATACATTCGAACAACCGTTGGTCGTATTCGTTTTAATCGAGAAATAGAAGAAGCTATAAAAGGCTTGTGGACTTATGATATCCGACAAGAACTGTCACTATTCAGAATTTAATGTTATTCATTTTATGATCCTTTCATTCATGCAGAGATAAAGATTAAGGAAGCCTTCGAGCTTAAACCCATTGCTGATTTCTGCTCCCCAACCCAAAATGGGGAGATTTTATTTTATTCAAAATGGAGATATTTTATTTTATTCAAAATGGAGATATTTTATTCTTATGACACAACCTAAATTCAAAGTGCCTTTTCCTTTTGAAGTGCCCTTTTTTAATAAAGGGATGGATAAATTTGTTATGAAGCACCTTATTAGAAGATTCGTAAATCAATTTGGAATGACATATACATCACATATATTAGATCAACTGAAGATTTTAGGTTTCCAGCAAGCTACCGATGCAGCTATTTCATTAGGAATTGATGATCTTTTAACAACACCAGCTAAACTATGGCTTATCCAAGATGTGCAGCAACAAGGGTTTGCTTCGGAAAGACAGCATGATTATGGAAATGTACATGCAGTGGAAAAATTACGTCAATTGATTGAGATATGGCATGCTACCAGTGAATACTTGAAACGAGAAATGAATCCGAATTTTAAGATGACTGATCCTCTTAATCCAGTACATATGATGTCCTTTTCAGGAGCTAGAGGAAGTCTATCTCAAGTTCACCAATTAGTAGGTATGAGAGGATTAATATCAGATCCTCAAGGAAAAATTGTGGATCTACCCATTCAAGGAAATTTATGCGAAGGACTTTCTTTAACAGAATATATTATTTCATGTTACGGTGCTCGTAAAGGAGTTGTAGATACTTCTATACGAACAGCAGATGCTGGATATCTCACACGTAGACTTGTTGAAGTAGTACAACACCTCGTTGTACGTAAAGTAGATTGTGGTACTATCCAAGGTCTTTTTGTAAATCTTATTCAAGATCAAGAAACAATAAAAAATCAATTTGTTCTACAAACACTAATTGGTCGTGTATTAGCAGACGATGTATATATAAACGGAAGATGTATTGCCACGCGCAATGAAGATATTGGGATGAAACTTGCCAATCAATTATATTATTTCCAAATACAACCAATATATATACGAACCCCTTTTACTTGCAAAAGTATATCTTGGATTTGTCAATTATGTTATGGTCGGAATACTATTCATAGTAACTTAATCGAATTAGGAGAAGCAGTCGGCATTATTGCAGGCCAATCAATTGGAGAGCCGGGAACTCAACTAACATTAAGGACTTTTCATACTGGTGGGGTCTTTACGGGTGATATTGCAGAACATATACGAGCCCCGTTCACCGGAAAAATGGAATTCAATGAAAATTTAGTTTCTCCTACCCGCACCCGTCATGGGCACCCTGCTTATATATGTCATAATAGTTTAGACGTGACTATTGATAATCAATATGAAGTAAAAAACTTAACGATTCCGCCAGAAAGCTTGCTATTCATTCAGAATAATCAACTCGTGGAATCGGAACAAGTAATTGCCGAGATTCGTGCCAAAAAACCCCCCTTTAAAGAAAAAGTCAAAAAATATATATATTCTGGCCTGACAGGAGAAATTCACTGGAATATCCCTATACAGTCTCATTTAATAGACAAGACAACTCATTTATGGGTATTATCGGGAGGTATATATGAATCCGCTTTTCATAAAGATCAAGATCAAGTGGATATTCCAGAACTTCTTCTTTACAAACATAAATCACTTTCGAATTATTCAGTGGATCAAGTGAAACACGAATCAGTTGACTCAAACTGTTTTGAAAAAGGGAAAAAAATCTTGAATTATCTCGAAACTGATCGAACCATACCTAACAAACATCAAGACTCTATCGATTGCACCATTCTTTTTGAAAATACCAACAATATGAGGGTAAAAAACGAACTCATCGTACCATTATGGTGTGATAAACAATGGGTAAAGCGAAGAATCCCTTGTCCTTATTTAATTCTTAGAATCCCCAGAGAAGGTATTCTTTATAAAAATGACAACATTTTTGCTTTTTTTAATGACCGTTTTTCGATGGAAAAAGAAAGGAATTTTCTTGAAAATCAATTAGACGGAAAGCCCAGATTAAAAGTAAAAAAGGCTTATGCTTCTCTTATTTCAGTAAGAACAAATACGATCATTATCAATATGATTCAAATTAGCTTGCTGAAATACCCTTTTTTCAATATGGCAAGTTCTCCATTTTTGTTTCATAACAAATTAGGTCACACTAATTCTTTTTTTTCGAATGATCAAAGTCAATTACTTAGTAAGGGAACTATTCGTTCAGTACCTAATAAGAATAAAAAAGAGAAATCTTTTCTCATTCTTTCTCCTTCTGATTTTTTGCAAATCGTTTTGTTTAATGATTTAAAATGCTTAAATACAGTAAAAAAGTCGGATGCAAATAAAAAAATACCATTGTCAGGTCTCCTGGGTCATTTACATAGTATTGCAAATCGTTTTCCAGACTCTCATTTGATGACTTATAAAAAAGTGTTACTAAATGAACATTCAATTTCTAACTATGACTCGAATACTTTTCAAGGAGCTAAATGCTATTTTATGGACGAAAAGAGGGGAATTTATAAATTTGATTCATGCAAGAATATTATTTTCAATTTCTTCAATTTGAATTTGTACTTTTCCCTATCCAATTTTTTTGAAAAAACATTTCCAGTAGTCAGCCTTGGACAATTTTTTTGCGAAAGTATATGGATATCCGAAGATAAACAACTCCAAGGATCTGGTCAAATTGTAGTTGTTCGTGAGGAATCTTTCATCATTAGATTATCTAAACCCTATTTGGGTACTCGAGGAGCAACTCATAATAGTTATTATGGGAGAATTCTTTACGAAGGAGATACATTAATCACTATGTCATACGAAAGATTAAAATCCGATGATATAATTCAAGGTCTCCCTAAAGTTGAACAATTGTCAGAAGCCCGCTCGAATACTTTAATATCGAAAAATCGAAAAAAAAAATTTAAAGAATTGAACAGACATCTAGCAATATTTTTTGGAAACTTTTGGGGGTCATTCACCAGTGTTAGAATAACTATGGAGGATAGTCAGAATCAGTTAGTCAATGAAATTCAAAAGATTTATCGATCCCAGGGGGTACAAATTTCTGATAAACATATAGAAATTATTGTGCGCCAAATTACATCGAAAGTTTTAGTTGTAGATGTCGAAAAGTCCGAAAATCAAAATTTTGAAAATGGACTAGATAGTGTTTTTTTACCCGGAGAACTCATTGGATTATCACGAGTCCAAAGAATGGATCGTGCTCTAGAAAAAAGAATAAACTATCGAACCATTTTATTGGGAATGACAAACGCATCTCTGAATACTCAAAGTTTTCTATCGGAAGCAAGTTTTCAGGAAACTGCTCGGGTCTTAGCTAAATCTGCTCTTCAAGGTCGTATTGATTGGTTGAAGGGCTTGAAGGAAAATGTTATTCTCGGGAGAATGATACCTGTTGGTACTGGATTCAACTCTTTGGAAAAACGGAGTAAAATGGATCCGAGAATGAGGAACAAAAGTATATTTATCAATAAAGTGATAGATTTTTTCTTTGATTATGAATATAAAGTTTTATCGCAAAAACAAAAAAAAAAAGTGAAAAAAAAACTAGTTAAAATAAAAAAGAAAAAATCAAAACGAGCAGTCAAAAAGTCATTTTTATACAATAAATAAAGAAATAGAACAAATTTACTTTATATTATTGTATAAAAATAAAGAAAAAATCAAATGAATAATTGTACCAAGTACGTTACGGCAAGCAATCTAACCCATTCCATTGGAATGTAGATATTTCAGTTCATATTAAAAAACAGAAAAAGAAAATGACGAAAAAAAATTGGAACATCAATTTGAAAGAGATGGTAAAAGTAGGAGTTCATTTTGGTCATGAAACCAGAAAATGGAATCCTAAAATGGCACCTTACATTTTTAAAGAACGTAAAGATAGTCATATTATAAATTTGACTTATACCGCTCGTTTTTTATCAGAAGCCTGTGATTTTGTGTTTGATGGAGCAAAAAGAGGAAAACAATTTATGATAGTTGGTACAAAACATCAAACAGCTGATGCAGCTAAATTAGCTGCTTTAGCAGCTCGATGTCATTATGTAAATAAAAAATGGTTCGCGGGTATGTTAACTAATTGGTTTACTACAGAAGCAAGACTTGAAAAATTCAAAAATTTAATGAAAAAAAAAAATACGGGAGGATTCAATCAATTTACGAAGAAAGAAGCAGCAATACTCAAGAGAGAATTGAACAAATTGCAAGAAGATCTAGGAGGTATTAGATACATGACAAAATTGCCCGATATTGTAATAATTCTCGATCAAAAAGGAGAATATACTGCTATTCGGGAATGTAGAACTTTGGGTATTCCAACAATTTGCTTAGTTGATACAGATTGTGACCCAGATCTCGTGGATATCCCAATCCCAGCCAATGATGACGGGAGAGGACCAATCCGACTGATCCTAAATAAATTAATTTTAGCAATTCGCACGGGTAGAGCATTGTAATTCTATCAAAAATGAATTAAAAAATAAAAAAGAGAAGCTAAAACTAAGTTGGTTACTATTCCCAAATCTTATAGAATAGATTAAGATAAAATATTTGTATAGAAATAAAGAAATCTTCTTAATCAATCAAATAATCATTCCATTATTTTATTTCGTAGCCTGACTGATGATAGTGAAATAATTGAGGAATCGGTCATTGAACCAAAATAATTTCTTTTTGAAATTCATCTTTATATAAAAAGGGTAATATGGATATTCTACAATTTCCTATTAACACGCTGAATTTTTTCTACGAGATATCCGGTGTGGAAGTAGGTCAGCATTTTTATTGGCAAATAGGCGGGTTCCAAGTTCATGCACAGGTACTTATAACTTCCTGGATTGTAATTGCTGTCTTATTAAGTTCAGCTACTCTAGCTGTTCGAGACCCACAAATCGTTCCGAACGGAGCTCAAAATTTTGTGGAATATGTTCTCGAATTTGTTCGGGACTTGGCTAGAACTCAGATTGGCGAAGAAGAATATGGTCCTTGGGTTTCTTTTATAGGGACCATGTTTCTATTTATCTTTGTTTCTAACTGGGCAGGTGCTCTTTTTCCCTGGGGAATTTTTCAATTACCTCATGGGGAATTAGCCGCACCTACAAATGATATTAATACTACAGTAGCTCTAGCTTTACTCACATCAGTAGCTTATTTTTATGCAGGTCTTACAAAGAGGGGTTTAGGCTATTTTGGTAAATATATTCAACCAACCCCAATACTTTTACCAATTAACATATTAGAAGATTTTACAAAACCTCTATCACTTAGTTTTCGACTTTTTGGAAATATATTAGCTGACGAATTGGTAGTTGCCGTTCTTGTTTCCTTAGTACCTTTAGTGGTACCTATACCTGTAATGTTCCTAGGATTATTTACAAGTGGCATTCAAGCTCTAATCTTTGCAACTCTAGCCGCAGCTTATATAGGCGAATCCATGGAGGGTCATCATTAATTGGACTCAGTCTATTAATTCATAAAAATTTGATATATATATATATATATGTAACGTGAAATGTTCTTTCGATTTTGATTCTCCCTTATATAGTCATAAATGAAAATACTTAATCTCTAAGATCTTAGTAGAAAGATTAAGGATCACTAATCCCGTCGATAAAATCGATAGATAGAATAGATCATATTTGTAGATTCATATCTACATAATAAGATGAATAGGTTTACTAATGTTAATTAGTCTAGTAAACTATGTATGTACCCCGGTTTGGAACAATTACTCGAAGGGATACATACATTTTATGTACATAGTTTGTATTATGTTACATATATATATGTATATATGATCTATATAGACTCATATATACATATTCATTATTTAGAGACAGAATATTTCATTTTTGAAATGAAATAAAAAAAATCTGTCTCTATTTCATCTTAAAAAAGAATATAATAGTAATAAAATAATTTTGTAATACCATTTTGTCGGATCGGAATTGAGTTGTTTTCAAAGAAAAGAAATTGTTCTCTAGTTGAACGTGAACAATCAAATCAATAGATAAAACTATAATATTATCCATCATTTATTAATCTAAGAGGAGATTACCATGAATCCTTTGATTTCTGCTGCTTCCGTTATTGCTGCTGGATTATCCGTAGGCCTTGCTTCTATTGGACCTGGCATTGGTCAAGGCACTGCTGCGGGACAAGCTGTTGAAGGTATTGCAAGACAACCGGAGGCGGAGGGTAAAATACGAGGTACCTTACTACTAAGTTTAGCTTTTATGGAAGCTTTAACTATTTATGGATTAGTTGTAGCTCTAGCACTTTTATTTGCTAATCCATTTGTTTGATCTCGGAGACCAAAATCCGTTTCCTTCGGGATTTGAAGGACCCCCCTCTATAAATTTTCTTGTTCAGCCAATAGGGGAGGGGCTGATTCAAAATAATGGACTTATACTTGGTCAGAAAGACTTGCGACACTCGAAGAAGTAAATAGATCGAGCAAAGTTTTTTTTGTTATTATATCCTTATTTATCGTTATGCGGGACCTGGGACTTACTAAGTACTCGGAATCTGCTTATCCAGCCAGAATATCGAGTCGGAGAAAAAACTTTGTAAAAGTATCCTTATCTATGAGGGGAGAGCGTATGAAAAATGTAACTGATTCTTTCATTTCCCTAATTTATTTATCTTCCGCTGAGGGTTTCAGGTTAAATACCAATATTTTAGAAACAAATATAATAAATCTCAGTGTGGTGCTTGGTGTACTAATCTATTTCGGAAAGGGAGTGTGTGCGAGTTGTATATTTGAATAATCTAGCTGGATTCAACCAACTGCATTTTGTAGATAGAAAAGTGCATGATCTCAACGAATTACTTCTAAAAGGGTCAAAATAAATATGGAAGAACTATAGCATTTCGTAATTGATTGGGAAATTTTTTTACCAATCCCAACCAACAAGAGAAAATCTTTAGAATGGTTAAAGCTAAACTGCTTGAAGTCCAAGCACAACTGGGTACTCTTTCCACCGCTGTGCTAATATGAGATGGGTTCAAAGGCATAGTTGGAGGTTGATCCGATATATAACATTCATATTAATGGAATTATTCAATCTATCTACTGAAAAATAGTCCTAATCTCCCATCCAATTTTTTGGGTTTAAATGCGGAACCGACGACCTACACAAAAGCGAATTTATTCAAGAAAAAGTAAAGAGGAAATACGAAAAGAAAAAACAACAACTCAGTTGATAATAAAAAAACCCTTTTGGCAAAAGAGCCCTTCGTAGATTTCGGTCTTTGATAGATTGATCTTATTTTGACATAATATGAACGAAAAGGGTAGGCTTGGTAAAAAAAGCCGAGCGGGAAAGCCGAATGAATCGAAAGGTTCGTGTTCGGTTTGGGAAGAGATTATTCGTTCAACTTATGAATAAATAATCTACTTTCATTAAGTAATTTATTAGATAACCGTAAACAGAAAATATTGAGTACTATTCAGAATTCTGAAGAACTATGTAAAGGAGCTGCTAATCAGCTTGAGCAAGCCCGGGCTCGCTTACGGGAAGTAGAAATGCGAGCGCGCGAAATTCGGATAAATGGGTACTCTCAAATAGAACAAGAAAAAAAGGATCTTATCAATCTTGCTTCTGTTAATTTGAAACAATTAGAAAATTTAAAGAATGAAACCATTCACTTTGAACAACAAAGAGTAATTGAACAGGTTCGACAACAAATTTATAACCAAGCTGTCCAAAGAGCTTTAGGAACTCTGAATAATCGTTTGAATAGCGAGTTACATTTACGTACGATCGAGCATAATATCGACCTGCTCCTAGCCATGAAAAACATAACTGATTAACGTTATATATATTATTCAAATTAAAATCTCTAGATTATATATACTAGGTCTTATTTTTCAAAAGAGAATTAACTAGTGTTAATGGTAACTATTCGACCCGATGAAATCAGTAGTATGATACGTAAACAGATTGAACAATATAATAACGAGGTCAAAGTTGTTAATATTGGCACTGTACTTCAAGTAGGAGATGGCATTGCTCGTATTCATGGTCTTGATAAAGTAATGGCAGGGGAATTAGTAGAATTTGTAGATGGTACAGTAGGTATTGCCCTAAATCTAGAATCAGATAATGTTGGAGCTGTATTAATGGGTGATGGCTTGATGATACAAGAGGGTAGTTCCGTGAGAGCAACAGGAAAAATTGCTCAGATACCAGTAAGTGATGCTTATTTGGGTCGAGTTGTAAATGCGCTAGCTCGACCTATTGATGGTAAGGGGAAGATCTCATCTTCCGAATCTCGATTGATCGAATCTCCCGCCCCAGGTATTATTTCAAGACGTTCTGTATATGAACCTCTTCAAACGGGTCTTATTGCTATTGATTCTATGATCCCTATAGGACGCGGTCAGCGAGAATTGATTATTGGGGACAGACAGACCGGTAAGACGGCAGTAGCTACAGATACGATTATCAATCAAAAAAATCAGAATGTAATATGTGTTTATGTCGCTATTGGTCAAAAAGCTTCTTCCGTAGCTCAGGTAGTTAATACGTTCCAAGAACGCGGTGCAATGGAGTATACCATTGTGGTAGCGGAAACTGCAGATTCTCCTGCTACATTACAATATCTTGCTCCTTATACAGGAGCAGCTTTAGCCGAATACTTTATGTATAAAGAACAACATACATTAATCATTTATGATGATCTTTCCAAACAAGCACAAGCTTATCGACAAATGTCTCTTCTATTAAGAAGACCACCTGGCCGGGAAGCTTATCCAGGAGATGTTTTCTATTTACATTCTCGTTTATTAGAAAGAGCAGCTAAATTAAATTCTCAGTTAGGTGGAGGGAGTTTGACTGCTTTACCAATAGTTGAGACTCAAGCTGGAGATGTCTCAGCTTATATTCCCACTAACGTAATTTCCATTACCGACGGACAAATCTTCTTGTCAGCTGATCTATTCAATGCAGGAATTCAACCTGCCATTAATGTTGGTCTTTCCGTATCTAGAGTAGGATCCGCAGCTCAGATGAAAGCTATGAAACAAGTAGCTGGAAAATTAAAATTAGAATTAGCTCAACTTGCAGAGTTAGAAGCTTTTGCACAATTCGCTTCTGATCTTGATAAAGCTACGCAAGATCAATTGGCAAGAGGTCAACGATTACGCGAGTTGCTCAAACAATCTCAATCAGATCCTTTGACAGTGGAAGAACAAATAGCTATGATTTATACCGGAACGAATGGATATCTAGATGTATTAGATATCGTACAAGTCAAAAAATTTATTCTTAAGTTGCGCGAGTATTTAGTCAAAAATAAACCCCAGTTTGGAGAAATTATACGTTCTACTGGGACATTCACGGAACAAGCAGAAGATCTCTTAAAAGAAGCTATTCAAGAAAATATCCAACTTTTTCTTATGCTCAGAATAGGATAAAAGGGCTTAATCATCACATTTACAAAGCATAACGAATTCTTACGTCCAATAGGATTTGAACCTATACCTAAGGTTTAGAAGACCTCTGTCCTATCCATTAGACGATGGACGCTTTATTTTCATTATTCCTTGAAATACTTTATCGATCGGGAATAAAAAAGTATGATTTTTTATTCCATCCACAACGAGATTCGGGAACGAAAGAGAAAGAATAGATAGGTAACACGGGTATGAAAAAACATTTTGAATAAGGAATATGGATGAGCGGGTAGCGGGAATCGAACCCGCATCGTTAGCTTGGAAGGCTAGGGGTTATAGTCGACGTTGATTAACGCCTCTAATTCAGAACCGAACATGAAAATTTCATTTCATTCGGCTCCTCCATGAGAGAGAGATAGAAAGGGGGGTCTAATGAAAAACGATTATTTACATAATACATAAATATTTTTGCTCTGCTCCATAACATCTATGTTAGTTTAGATGTAGTTCTTTCCTCTTAACTTCAGGTGAACAACCTGAAATAGAAAATACCTATTCACTTGAGAGATGATCCCTATAGAAAGATAAGATTGAATAATATTGGACTCAAAAATCTTTCTAATTACTTCGTTCCCTATTTCTACTGATTGCGATCCTAGAGGAAATCAAATTTCACCGAGCTCAAACAAAATCACGGTGACTAAAGTAAACCAAAGTCACTGTTATCTAGCTATTTGACTTCAACTTTTGCTATTCTAGCAGTTGAACATTTAGTTACGATGAAAAAGAATCTTTTGATATCCATGGATCTTTGATTGATCCGATTAGAGAGATCGGTCTAATCCTTGAAAATATTCTACATTCTGTTTCGCCATCTTGGATGGAATGGAAAATATGGTCGTTTTATCATTCCAAATTCAAATTACGAGAATGCGCACAATTCCTTTCCTAAATCAGGGTATTCATAGGAGAGGTTTAGAACCTCTATAGAAATAGAGTTTTTTCAAAATATAGACGAGAGTTGAAAGATCCTTCAACTCTGTTGAATATAATGATAGAACGAATCACACTTTTACCACTAAACTATACCCGCCACAATTTCATTGTATCATACAGATCGATTTTTTGTCCAATAGGGAAAAGAAAAAAGTAATTATTCAGTAAATCGAGAACTTATTTAGATTCTAATAAGACAAGTTCCTATCATCATATTTTCCTATTCCTGAAAATTCAATAGCAGATGGTTTCTTTTCACTCTGTCCCTTACCTTATTGTTTTGTTTTTACTCTTGCAAGAATAATCCTTAATCCATATTATAAGTAATACCCTATTATTCATTTTATTTAGTAACTATTATCATTATCATTATATATAGTTGTTATGCTTATTAAACACATTCCTTAGAATTGTTCAAGTAATTTTGAATTAGTTTTTCTTTATGACAGATATAGAAAATGAAAATTATGATCATTTTCATAAAATAAAAATGATCCACTCTTAGTCTTTGAAATCTCTTTTTTACCCTTCCAATATGATCTATCCATTTTCAATCTAGAACATCTCATCCAGATTAGAACCTGAAACAGTTGGAATTATTCAAAAAAAATATAGAAGTGCTTATCTATTATCTTATACTGATATATAATACAAAAAAGGAAATAAAGAAATGATATCACAAGGTCAAATTTTGATAGCCCTTTTTATTGCTTTTACTTTTATAACAATTATTTTAGCTTTCAGATTAGGTAGAGCACTGTATTCTTCATAATTTGGTCAATTATTCCTTATCTAGGAAAGATAATGGCCTGGCCAGATACTGGCCGGGCTAGAGAAAGCGAAAAATTGTTTGGAACGGAATAAAGAAATAGAATTGGATTCTCACAACTGTTGGTCTTTATTTAGTGAAATGCTATATTCATTTTAGATCTGCCATCTAGGAGAGATGGCTGAGCGGACTAAAGCGGTGGATTGCTAATCCGTTGTACAAACTATTTGTACCGAGGGTTCGAATCCCTCTCTCTCCGTTCAGTCACTTGAGATGACTCCTCAAAACCTATAGAAATAGACCCTTTTACAAAATCTACTTTCTAATCTTTTTTCATCACTATTCTTTACGCCCAGGATTTCGTCCTGGATCGTTTGATAGGAATCCAAAGATAAAGAGAGAAACAAAAAATATCACTACTGTGTAAACGAACAGCTTAAGAGTAAGCATTATGTAATCTCCGAGATTCTTATTAGAAAACGGAATAGATTATCAATTTTTGTATCATATATTGGCATTGGCCGAGCAAAGAAAAAAAGCAGATTCAAAATTGAATCTATTCTGTTTCTCTTTTCTTCTTTGCTCGGAATTGAACAGGATAAATAGGAATTCGAGTACTAATTAAACTATCCTAAACTTGTTTAAGAATAAAATTTGGAATCAATAGATCAATTATCATCCTTACTCGTTCTTTAGAATAAATATCAAAGAGATGTTCTCTATTAAATAAAAATGACATATTCTAATCACTAGCTAATCACCCAAACTGCAACTGTGATGCAGTTGATATTGACTAAAGGTATTAAGATCTGTTGAGAATAGATGTATCACAAAATAAACATCAGAACAAGGAAAAAGAGTTTTACATCAATTTGGTTAATGAAAATGATCCAGTTAGAATGTAACTATTCTAACTATTTAACTAATAAAATGAGAGAAAAAAGATATGTTTTTTCGTATCAAGTTAAACAAAAATCAATAAAAACTTTTTTTTGTAGGATTATCGTTATCGAAAACTTACGGCAGCTTGCCAAGCAAAAGCTAATAAAAAAAAGAACAGAGGGATAATTGGCATTATATTAACAATTGGATCAAAAATCGCATAAGCTTCAGGCAATTTGGCAAAAAAGGGATTATTCAAATGAAAAGCGGCATCGTCTAGACAAATATGGAAGTTGAGGATAACTGACATTTTGATTCTCCGATGAATAAAAATGATGTAAAGATCCAAAAGTATTTGGCCAATCAATCGAATTTTTTCGGCAAGATTAGACTTTTAGTCTTCGAGTTGGAAGGGATCATTTCTTCATATAATATTTTACCTATTCTGATAGAGAATGACCAATGAATGTATATTCTTGTTTCTTTTTAGGTTCCCCTATAGTTAGATATCTGATGAACTCAAGAATCTATGCCCCTCCAGTTTTTCTATGCATAATTGCATAACACCAGATAAGAATGAATTAAAATGAAACATTGCATCAATTTATATGAATTGATTAAAATAAAACAATAATGGGGCGTGGCCAAGCGGTAAGGCAGCAGGTTTTGGTCCTGTTATTTCGAAGGTTCGAATCCTTCCGTCCCAGGTGGAACAGTATTATTGGAAATAAAAAAAAAAAAAGACTCTATTTATAGAACGGAAATATGATTTCAATAAGATCTAAATAAAGAAAGGGATATTTTTGCGGTGTAGGATGGGAATACAGATCAAATTGAGATAGAGATAAAGTGAAATTAGCCTATTGGATGTATGCTGGTCCTGCTCATATTGGAACCCTACGAGTAGCTAGTTCTTTCAAAAATGTGCATGCTATTATGCATGCTCCTTTAGGAGATGATTATTTTAATGTAATGCGTTCTATGTTAGAACGCGAAAGAGATTTTACTGCCGCAACTGCTAGCATAGTAGATCGTCACGTACTAGCACGTGGATCTCAAGAAAGAGTTGTGGATAATATTCTTCGGAAAGATCAGGAGGAACATCCTGATCTTATCATATTGACACCTACATGTACCTCTAGTATTTTGCAAGAAGATTTACATAACTTTGTGAATAGAGCATCCATAATTTCTCATTCCGACGTAATTTTTGCAGATGTTGATCATTATCAAGTCAATGAAATTCAAGCAGCGGATAGAACTTTAGAACAGGTAGTTCGATATTATTTAGATAGATGTCATAGACAAGAAAAATGGGATCAATTTCTAACTGATGCGCCTTCTGTCAATATAATTGGAATTTTTACATTGGGTTTTCATAATCAACACGATTGTCGTGAATTAAGACGTTTATTACGAGATCTGGACATCGAAATTAATCAAATAATTCCTGAAGGAGGATCTGTAGAAGATCTTCAAAATTTGCCAAAAGCTTGGTTCAATTTAATTCCTTATCGTGAAGTAGGCTTAATGACAGCGGTGTATTTAAATAAAGAATATGGGATGCCTTACATATCTATAGCTCCCATGGGAGCTGTAGATATGGCGGAGTGGATCCGCCAGATTCAAAAAAATGTGAATACGTTGACTCTTAGTTCATCGAATAAAAGAGTGGATTATGAACCTTATATCGACGGACAAACTCGATTTGTTTCCCAAGCTGCTTGGTTTTCAAGATCTATTGATTGTCAGAATTTGACGGGTAAAGAAACAGTTGTTTTTGGTGATACAACTCATGCTGCTTCAATCACTAAGATACTTGTAAGAGAAATGGGGATTCGTGTCAGTTGTGCAGGTACTTATTGCAAACACGATGCGGAATGGTTCAAAGAGCAAATTCAAGGTTTCTGCGATGAAATACTGATCACAGATGATCATGCTGAGGTAGGAGATATGATCGCTCACATGGAACCATCTGCAATATTTGGTACTCAAATGGAACGTCATATTGGTAAACGTCTTGATATTCCGTGTGGAGTTATTTCTGCACCAGTTCATATACAAAACTTTCCTTTGGGATACCGACCTTTTTTAGGTTACGAAGGTACTAATCAAATAGCCGATCTAATTTATAACTCATTTGCTCTGGGTATGGAGGACCATCTTCTAGATATTTTTGGTGGTCATGATACTAAAGAAATAATATCCAAATCATTGTCTACGGATATAGGCCTAATTTGGAATCCTGAAAGTCGACTAGAATTAAGTAAAATTCCTCGTTTTGCCAGAGAAAAGGTTGAAATAAATACTGAAAAATTTGCACGACAAAAGGGGATTGAAACCATTACTGTCGAAGTAATGTACGCAGCTAAAGAAGCATTGAATACCTAGCTCACTAAAGCAATTCATTCTATATATACAATAGAAAAAAATCTATTGTATAATTAGAAAAAATATATTGTAGAAATTGAGTGTATTCATAATTATATATCCATTTTGGATCGGATGAGAAATCTATCTGTATGATAAAAATTCGTCTAAAACGATGTGGTAAAAAGCAACGTGTGACTTGAACGACATGATTAGTTCTGTCGATTATGACATCCGCCATTTTGACTCGAAGATGCTCTTAGCTCAACATTTATCAAAAGAGATATTTTAATAATGGAGCTTGGTATCAACTTTTTTTCAGTTAGGGGCAGAATCTAGGGTTAATGTAAATTAAATTAATGAGCTACCTATCGAATTTGACGTTATGTCTCGAAGGGAAGAGCTCTTCAGGAATTGGGTTCAATCAATAAGAATGAAACTCGTTTAATTTATAGTGCTATTGTATATTTTCTCAAATTAGGAACTCAACTTACAGAAACTGTTCATGGTATTTTTCTGCAAAAATTGATCATTTTAAACGCGCTTTAAATTTCTTAAAAAGGAGGGCATTCTAAATAATGCGTCTACGCCTAGCTTTCGATCATATAAAATTGAGTTATTATATCAATTTTGTATCGTGGTTGTTTTATTATTATCCATTTATATTTATCTTATTATATCTTCATTTCATGTATTTTTTTCCCCTGCGATCTTATATAGGCAAGCACATAAATAATTTTGTTAAGCGGCTATTAAACGGAAGAAGAAGAAGAAGAAGAAATGACGGCTATTAAACGGAAGAAGAAGAAGAAGAAATGACGGCTATTAAACGGAAGAAGAAGAAATGAAAAAGATTAGACCGAGAACGAACCGAATGGATGAAATACAAAGTTTTGTGCTTTTTTGACTGCCATTTCTAATGGTCTTCTCTTTCTATTTCTAATCATTTTTCATCTTAATGTAGTGCCAATCCAACAATCCTTCTCAACATTGATTGACAATAGCATATTTTTTGAGTATAATAAATCCGCCATTTCTTTTTTGAATGGTTGAATTCGTTCAACGGATCAGAAATAACCTGATCCGTAAAGATCACTTGATTTGATTAAGAAATGATAAAGTTCGATTAGATTATTATATATATCTTTGATGATTTATTTAAAGGTTCTATTTCTGTCATTCAATCAGAACGATTGTTAAAATATCGATTCAATCAAGTAACTGCGTATTCTACTTCGACTGTATCTATCCAAATAAGGGTTGCTAACTCAATGGTAGAGTACTCGGCTTTTAAGTGCGCCTATGGTCTTTTACATGTTTTGATGAACTACTCAATTCGTCTATACCATCGGTAAAATTAGTAAGACTACGACTGATCCTGAAAAGTCAATAAAATGGAAAAAGCAGCATGTCGTTCTAAGAATCTCGACTTTCTTTTTTGATCAGAAGCGGATTTGATCCAAGGAATTCAATGCATAATTTTAATAATATATGTAAATATATTTACATATATATTATATATATATAATTTGAACAAATGGATTGATTTTTGAAATAAAATCAAATAAATTCGAGAGTGCGAGTGATTAAGTCAAGTGAGTCAATGGATAAAGCTGGATGGCTTGAATCATAAGTAAAACCAGAAGAACGAGCTTCTGTTCCTCATTTGAACGAGGAATTCCCTTTACTAATCGGAAGTTAAAAGCCTTTTAGTAACCGATAAAGGAAGTTTTTCCCTGTAGTAAATCAGGGTTTTCTACATTCACAATGAGTCCTAAGTACTCGAAAACAAATGTGTAAGAGAAATAGTGTACTGACCATGTTTAATTCTATTCCATGAGTCAGGAGAGCGATCGGACTGCCAAAATAATCAATTTTCGTTCTTCCTCATGACGAATGAAGATCTATGCGAAGAAAATTATCTATCTGATAGATATTTTCTATTATGTTCCAACTAGATCGCACCATGTATTATCTTTAATAATCCAAGAGGTTTCCGGGGGTTTTAAAAAATGGATGAATTCCAAAGAAATTCAAACAAACATCGATCTTGGCAACAATTTTTTTTATATCCGCTTTTTTTTCGGGAAGATCTTTACGCAATTGCTCATTATCATCATTTAGATAGATCTGGTTCCTCCGAACCAACGGAAATTTTAGTTTCTAATTTTTTGAGTTTTCTAACTGTAAAACGTTCAATACGTCGGATACGTAAACAGAATAATTCAATTAGTTTATTGGGGAATTCCGATTCAAATAAATTGATTGAATACAATAAGAATTCTTCTTTTCAATTGATACTAGAAGGTTTTACAATTGTCTTGGAAGTTTCGTTCGCAATGCGATCAAAACATTTCATAAAAGGAATGGATGGATGGAATAGTCTCCGATCCATCCATTGCATATTTCCTTTTATGGAGGCTAAATTACCACATTCCAATTATATATCAGATCTACGAGTGCCCTACTCAATTCATCCGGAAATTTTGGTTCGAATTTTTCGTCGCTGGATCCGAGATGTTCCTTCTTTGCATTTATTACGATCGATTCTCCATGAATGGAAAAATAGTTTTAATCGAGAAAATTTGCAGAAAGCTCTGATTACACAGAGAGAAAATACGAGGTTCTCCCTGTTCCTTTGGAATTCTTATGTGTATGAATGCGAATCGTTTTTAATTCCTCTTATTAAACGAATTTTGAATTCACAATCATTGTTATATGGATCTTTTCCCGATCGAACTCATTTTGAGAAAAAGATCAAAGATATTGTTCTATTTCCTCCTCATAAAATTTCAACAAAAAAGATCTGGTTGCTAAAGGATTCTTTCATCCATTATGTGAGATATGGAGAAAGATCCCTTATAGCTCTAAAGGGTACGCACCTTCAAGTGAAAAAATGTAGATATCATCTGTTTCATTTTTGGCAATACTATTTTCATCTTTGGTTTCAACCGTATAGGATATGCAGTCTTGAATTATCCAAGACTTCTTTTTCTTTTTTAGGTTTTTTTATGCATGTTAAAATGAGACCTCTCGTGGTTAGAGCCAAAATGCTAGATGATTTATTCATTACCGATCTGATTACCAATGAATTAAACTCAACAGCTCCGATTAGATCAATTCTTTTTTCTTTGGCTAAAGAAAAGTTTTGTGACATCTCAGGGTGGCCAATTAGTAAATTGTCTTGGACCAGTCTATCAGATGATGATATCCTCGATCGATTCGATCGAATTTGGATAAATCTTTTTCATTACTACAGTGGATCGATCAATCAAGATGGTTTATATCATATAAAGTATATACTTTTACTTTCATGTGCTAAAACTTTGGCCTGTAAACATAAAAGTACGATACGTGTAATTCGAGAACAATTAGGTTCGGAACTCTTTACAAAATCGTTTTCAAAAGAAAGAGAATTCATTTCTTCGTCCTCTTCAAAAACTCGTTTACAGAGAGAACGAATTTGGAATTTAGAAATTAGCCAGATAAACCCCCTGGCTAATTTCTGGCAAAAGATGCAGAATAAACAAATCAAAAACTGATTTTGACCAATGAAATGCTTATTGAGCAATTGCCAGGATCAATTTATGATCCTATAGATCTTTTCCACCCGGAAATCCAACCAAATGATTGATCAAATCAATACATGGAGAAAGCCGTGTGCAATGAAAATTGCAAGCACGGTTTGGGGAGAGATTTCTTGCTCTTCTTAAAAAGAGCAGATAATCCACTCCATCCGATGAGCTCCGGGTTCAAGTCCCGGGCAACCCAGAGTACCAGAATCTAGCACCTAAAGGTATTTTTGTCTACTTATTCTAGATCCAATCCAATTCAATGTTATCCATTGTGCTTAACAAGCAAGAAAGGTAACATCCCACTATTCGGGAATCATCCTTACTTACTCATCGAAAAAGTTTTCTCTAAGCACATTTCACTTCAAGGTAATAATATTGATTACCTTGAAGTGAAAAGAAAGAAAGAATGCTAATAGAGCGCATTAATACCGGTATTAATGCGCTCTACGTATTGAAAAGCATTTCAATATATGTGGATATAGTTTATGGAAGAGGATACTATGAATTTTATGAATATTCATAAAGATGTCAAAATATTGGTTGACATACAGATATGAATCATATTATACTGTTGAATAACAAGCCTTATGTGTATGCTTGGGAGCTTCTAATGATTAAATAAACCAAGTTATAACCATGACCGCAATTCTAGAAAGACGCGAAAGCGCAAGCCTATGGAATCGTTTTTGCGATTGGATCACTAGCACTGAAAACCGTCTTTACATTGGATGGTTTGGTGTCTTAATGATTCCTACCCTATTGACTGCAACCTCTGTATTCATTATCGCTTTCATTGCAGCTCCTCCAGTAGATATTGATGGTATTCGTGAACCTGTTTCCGGTTCTCTTCTTTATGGAAACAATATTATTTCCGGTGCTATTATTCCTACCTCTGCAGCCATCGGTCTGCATTTCTATCCCATCTGGGAAGCAGCTTCTGTTGATGAATGGCTATACAACGGTGGTCCGTATGAGCTAATCGTTCTACACTTCCTACTTGGTGTAGCTTGCTATATGGGTCGTGAGTGGGAGCTTAGCTTCCGTCTAGGTATGCGTCCTTGGATTGCTGTTGCATATTCAGCTCCAGTAGCAGCAGCTACTGCTGTTTTCTTGATTTACCCTATTGGTCAAGGAAGCTTCTCTGATGGTATGCCTCTAGGAATCTCTGGTACTTTCAATTTCATGATTGTATTCCAGGCTGAACACAATATTCTTATGCATCCATTTCACATGTTAGGTGTAGCTGGCGTATTCGGCGGCTCTCTATTTAGTGCTATGCATGGTTCTTTGGTAACTTCGAGTTTGATCAGGGAAACTACCGAAAATGAGTCTGCTAATGCAGGTTACAAATTTGGTCAGGAAGAAGAAACCTACAATATTGTAGCTGCTCACGGTTATTTCGGCCGATTGATCTTCCAATATGCTAGTTTCAACAACTCCCGTTCTCTACATTTCTTTTTAGCTGCTTGGCCAGTAGTAGGTATCTGGTTTACTGCTTTGGGCATCAGCACTATGGCTTTCAACTTAAATGGATTCAATTTCAACCAATCTGTTGTTGACAGTCAAGGTCGTGTAATTAACACTTGGGCCGATATCATTAATCGTGCTAACCTTGGTATGGAAGTTATGCACGAGCGTAACGCTCACAACTTCCCTCTGGATCTAGCTGCTGTTGAAGCTAATTCTATAGACGGCTAATTACTCTGGATTGTTAGTGTCTTTCAATCTTTGAAAAGCAAAAAAGAAAGCAGTACCAAAACCGAAAGGTCTGGTACTGCTTTTTCCGTCTAATTTAAAGTTATTGCGAGCAGAGCACAATAACTGTTTACTGTGCATCCAGCAGGAATTGAACCCGCGACTTACCAATTATGAGTTGGGTGCTTTTACCATTCAGCCATGGATGCATAATATCTAATCTAATAATAAGTATTGGCTCAGATCTTAAATTAAATATCCAAAACTATTATTGTTTCAATAAACAAAACGTCAATAACTTGTTCGAGAGTTGCATTACAAGATTGTTGAATCTTGCAACAAGTTATTAACTAATAATATAATAGTTTCATTATTAGTTCATTTTCGGGGCTTAGAACCATTCTTGAAATGGAATGACCGTAGACAGAGACTGCCAATTAGTTTGGGGCGGACGTAGCCAAGTGGTTCCAAGGCAGTGGATTGTGAATCCACCACGCGCGGGTTCGATCCCCGTCGTTCGCCCGGTAAAAAAATCGACCGGATTCAATTCATTGTGATTTTCTATAATGAATCAAATGATGAGTGGTTGACGATACATTTGTGTATGTATGTTATTACATACATATAACAAAATATAAGAAGAAAATATTTGATTATGAAAAAAGAAAAAACTGAATCGATGATAAGATTTCTTTGGTGATTTCAATTTATTGATTGAAATAACGATAATTTATTTGGGAATGAAGGATTCTTTGCTTGGCTTCCTCCATTTACTCAGGATAAAATGAGGGTGAGGGAGCTAAGCTAAAAAAAAAAAAAAAACAATGTCAAACAACTACAATTCAATTTATAAATAAGGCAAAGTTCAACTCAAAATTAGATAAAACGAATAACAAGTTCGGAAGATAAAAAAGAAATAAAAGGAGATCAAAAGATGAAAATAGCAGTTTATGGAAAAGGCGGAATCGGTAAATCAACCACTAGTTGTAATATTTCAATTGCCCTAGCTAGACGTGGTGAAAAAGTGTTACAGATTGGATGTGATCCCAAACATGATAGTACTTTTACTCTGACAGGATTTTTGATACCTACAATTATAGATACTTTGCAGTCCAAAGATTATCATTATGAGGATATTTGGTCCGAAGATGTCATTCATAAAGGTTATGGAGGGGTAGATTGTGTGGAAGCTGGGGGGCCACCTGCAGGTGCTGGATGCGGGGGATATGTGGTAGGAGAGACTGTGAAATTGTTAAAAGAATTAAATGCATTTTACGAATATGATATAATATTATTTGATGTATTGGGTGACGTGGTTTGCGGAGGTTTTGCTGCTCCGTTGAACTATGCAGATTACTGTCTCATTATTACAGATAATGGGTTTGATGCATTATTTGCAGCTAATCGTATTACTGCTTCTATCAGGGAAAAAGCTCGTACACATCCACTGCGATTAGCAGGTTTGGTTGGAAATCGCACATCTAAAAGAGATCTTATCAATCAATATGTAGAAGCCTGCCCAATGCCCGTAATAGAAGTCTTACCTCTTATTGAAGATATTCGAGTTTCGAGGGTCAAAGGGAAAACCTTATTTGAAATGGTTGGATCCGAACCATCTCTTAACTATGTATGTGAATATTATTTAGACATAGCGGATCAAATATTGTCCCAACCAGAAGGTATTGTGCCAAAGGAGATTCCAGATCGGGAATTATTCAATCTACTCTCTGACCTTTATCTCAATCCTATTGATGAGGGGAAACATCAAAATAATAAGGAAAATTTACTTGGATTTACGACGATTTAATCAACATAGTTATAATCATTTATGTCAGTGAAAATTGATGAAACTCTCACTGTCGAATGTGAGACAGGTAATTATCATACTTTTTGTCCAATTAGCTGTGTATCTTGGTTATATCAAAAGATCGAAGATAGTTTCTTTTTAGTTGTGGGTACAAAGACATGCGGTTATTTTCTGCAAAATGCACTTGGAGTAATGATTTTTGCAGAACCTCGCTATGCAATGGCAGAATTGGAAGAAGGAGATATATCGGCTCAATTGAATGATTATGAAGGATTAAAAAAGCTTTGTATTCGAATAAGAAAAGATAGAGACCCTAGCGTGATCATATGGATAGGTACTTGTACTACAGAGATAATCAAAATGGATTTGGAAGGTATGGCACCCAAACTAGAATGGGAAATTGGAATCCCAATTCTAGTGGCAAGAGCGAATGGACTCGATTATGCCTTTACTCAAGGAGAAGATACTGTGTTAGCTGCGATGGCACATCGTTGTCCAGAACCGGAATTCTCCGTTCGTGAACGAAAAGAAACTAGTCAAAATTTTTTGACTTTTCATTCTAGAAAAAAAGAGGAATTGGTTGAATATGCAAATCATCCTTCCTTAGTTCTTTTTGGATCTTTGCCGTCCAACGTCGCTTCTCAACTCAATTTAGAATTAAAACGTCAATCCATCAAGGTATCAGGTTGGTTACCTGCTCAAAAATATACCGATCTTCCATCATTGGGTGATGGAGTTTATGTTTGTGGTGTTCACCCATTTTTGAGTCGGACAGCGACAACTTTGATAAGACGCGAAAAATGTCAATTAATTGGAGCTCCTTTTCCTATCGGTCCAGACGGAACGCGTGCTTGGATTGAAAAGATTTGTCCTGTATTTGGTGTTGAACCCCAAGGTTTGGAGGAAAGGGAGGAACGAATATGGGAAGGTTTAAAGGATTATCTTGATTTGGTACATGGTAAATCTGTCTTTTTCATGGGAGATAATCTACTAGAAGTCTCTCTAGCAAGATTCTTAATCAGATGTGGAATGATTGTTCATGAAATTGGCATTCCATATATGGATAAACGATATCAAGCTGCTGAATTATCACTTTTACAAAATACATGTATAAAGATGTGTGTACCAATACCACGAATTGTGGAGAAACCGGATAATTCGAATCAAATACGACGTATACGCGAATTACAACCCGATTTAGCTATCACAGGAATGGCTCATGCTAACCCGCTAGAAGCAAGAGGAATTAGTACTAAATGGTCAGTTGAATTTACTTTTGCGCAGATTCATGGGTTTGCCAATGCAAGAGATGTACTTGAATTGGTTACCCGACCTCTACGTCGTCAGAAAAATTTAGAAGACTTGGGTCGAACCACTTTGGTCAAGAAATAATAAGTTTCAATTTCAGTAATTCTCGATCGAACTATTTCAGATAATTCAATCTATCTAATTTGATTTGAATTCTCAAAATAGAGACATATAGAAAAAGGAAAAAGATCAAAATTCATTCAAATTCATATTATTTTGAATGCTATTTGTGGATTTGAGCGATAACTAATAGTTGATTTTTTCTCACGGGAGATTTGAAATGATTATAGAAATTATTTCAAATTTCCCCATGATTATATGAATATCAGAGTCATTTCTCTCACGAAAACATTCTTTTATGGAAATTATATGGAAGGGATACTAACCCATAGTATCTTATTAACAATAATGCCGCCACTCGGATTCGAACCGAGATGCTCTAGCACTGCTTCCTAAGAGCAGCGTGTCTACCAATTTCACCATGGCGGCTTGGTATTGTTCTAATATATCTAAATATATTTATATATATAATATTTAGATATATTAGACTATTTTTCCGAGATTGTCAATGCAAAAAGAGTTTTTTTCTCTATTCAATATCCGACGTTAAATAGATACAGAAATCCGATGTTGGTCGTTATAACGGAGTAGCACGCAGTTTGGTAGCGTGCCACCTGGGGATGGTGGAGGTCCTAGGTTCAAATCCTGCTGCTCCAAAACCCATCCCATGGTAAACAAGATCGCGGCTAATTTTTATCTTCTAAATAAGGAAAAAAGTTCTAAGAAAAACCATATTGGACGAATATATTTGTTATAAAAGTTACGCGTTTTCTCCCAACGACTTAAAGGTCTAGGTCTTTCTAGCTTAACTAATAGTCCGCCTATAATATCTCTTAGGAAACTGAGAAAATTGATAAGTTTCACTCTGATTTCATTTAGAAGGTTTCTTAGGAAACTTCTAAAGTTGATAAGTTTAGTTTCCAACTTAAGCGGATCTATCAATTTTCTCAGTTTCTTTTTAAGGGGATTTAGAACTTTTTGAAGTTCAAGTCTAAGTTTCGAAAAAAATTCTCTCATCGATTTGATAAGAAAATCTCTCAGTTTAGAGAAAAGTTCTCTCATCGATTTGATAAGAAAATCTCTCAGTTTAGAGAAAAGTTCTTTCATCGATTTGATAAGAAAATCTCTCAACGAACTCATCCGTCTGATAAGAAAATCTCTCAACGAACTCATCCGTCTGATAAGAAAATCTCTCAACGAACTCATCCGTCTGATAAGAAAATCTCTCAACGAACTCATCCGTCTGATAAGAAAATCTCTCAACGAACTCATCCGTCTGATAAGAAAATCTCTCAGTTTAGAGAAAAGGGAACCTATCCATTCCATAATGGAATCTCTAAGCAAACTTATTATTCTTCTAACTAGCGTAAGAAACTCATTGTACGGGGAGCGGTCAGAAGGAAGAGATGAACTTATGCTACAAAAAGAGTCTTCTTTTTTGAGCTTTACCTCATTTATAGCTTCATTTCGTCCAGCAACCGGCGAATGTTTCGTACCCAAGAAACTTTTGGTATGATTTCCAAAATTTTGAAGAATCTCTTTTATCGAAATAAAACTGTGTCTTATAAAATACAAACTATTTTGAATATGTTCCCAATGATCTATTTTGGGATACATACGTACCCTCAACATAACAGATCGACTACCATTATTGGTATTCCACCAAAATCTATTCATGCAAATAAGATCTTCTAATCGATAACGAGGCCAAAGAAAACGTCTTATCTTTTGTCTTGTATCGACGATCAGAGGCTCGCTTTTTTTCATCAGACCTTGGTCATTTGGTATCTCTTTACTATTGAATCTTACACTTTCATCTAAATGATTTTCCAGATTCAAAAGATTCAAAATTCGAAATTCCCTACGACGTCTTGGAAGAAAAACATCTTCGAAAATGAAAGAACTTGAAATTTTTTCATTTAGATCCTCAATACGATGTACTTTTCTTCGTCGTTGAGATCTATCAAAAAGATTTACATCAATTTTTTTCTTTTTTAGTTTTAAGAAAAGACTTGCAATTTTATATACAAAGAATCGGTCATTAAAGTACCCCGGTACAAATGGCATAGATCTTCGGGTTGCCTCGGCAAAAACTCTAAGCAAATCATTTTCTTTCGGGAAGCAACTTTTGAGATACAATACAGTTTCCAATAATCCCAAGTCAAGATCCCCATTTTCCGCATATGGGAAAAGTAAGTCGGCTACAGCAGCATCGTCGCCTAATTTTTTCTTATCAAAGAAACGAGACGCATTTTTGAACTTGGAAGCCCAACGAGCTAATGGCAGTTTTTCGAGCTCGAATTTGGTTCTCCACCTACGAATATTTTTGGCCATTTCTCGATACGCTAATTTTTCTTTTACCAATTCTTTTTCGGGGTCCATTCCCCTGAGTCTCATCTCCTCTTTTAATTCTGCCTCCCTTGCAAGACGTTTTGCCTCCCGTTGAAAGCGTTTCTGTTCTTTCAGATATTCAGTTCTGGCAATTCTGGGATCTTGTACTTGTTTATCGGCTTTCTTGGGTTTGGTCTTGGTTTCGGATGGTACTTTTACTTTTTTGTTTTTGTTTTTTTCATCATCCAATTTTGATTTAACTCGGTCCCATGCCTTCCTATCACCTTGTGATGCTTTCTTAGCATCTTGTTTCAAAATGATTTCCTTTATTGCTATTCGGACTTCTTCTTTTTCTGTATTGATTTTATCAATATTTTTTTTTGGATAATAAATATTATAGAAATCTCGAACTAGAAGATCTCTCCTCTTTTTGTTCGAATATTTATTTTTTCGACGTAATTCTTCCAATTTGCGTCTCCTTTCTTCCCTTCTGAGCTGTTCAGCTTTTTGTGCAGCTATTTTTGCTAGTTGTCTAGCTCTCTGTTGCTTGATAAATCTTTGCCTTGATTCCCGCATTCTCTTTTTCTTGTTTTGGTCATCTTCTCCTTTAAATGCCCTTCTCAATCTATTTACTTCTTCTGGAGAAGTTGCCGACTCCAATTTTTTGCGCCGTTCCTCTCTTGTCTTGAGCCTTTCTTCTTTACGCTTTCTGCGCGCCTCCCTAATTTCTTCGAGGGCAGCGAGTTTGCTTCGCCTTTCCTCTTCTTTCTTTCGAAGACTTTCTATTACAAAAGCATCAACATCAAACTCTTTTGGTACTTGAATCTCTCGAAATTCCCACATTTGTTCAATTTGTCTTCTTATGATATCCGGGGGAAAAACGTCACCAAGTTTGTTTGCATTTTTGATTTTTTTTCTAAGATTTGGGAACAACCAGAATTGCCATTTGTAATATCGACTTTTTTTGTAATATTTTGCCTTAGTTGCCGAGAAAAAATCGACATTTTTCTTTTTGGAAGAAATTTTCTTCTTCTTCTTCTTGCAAGAACCGGGATTCTGAAAATTAGTAATAGCTTGATAATCTGGTTCCGGTATATATTGAATTGCGGGTCCGTGATTATCCTCTTTCATATGATCCAGATAACTATACGCTAAAAGATCATATCTGTGACGTTTGATCCGATTCTTGAGTCGGGTTAGAAAAGATGCAAAGCGCTTCTCTCCCAAAAACGATGCAAATTCACTCCATCCCAACCGGTTGCCAATACTATTTCTTTTCTTTTTGTGCGGGGCTATTCTATAGCCAGCACACCATTTTAACCATTGCTTCCAATGGTTAGCCGTTAACTCTCGAGGATGCTTGCAATCCAATAGCCCTTGCGAATGCAAAAATTCTTTAACATTCTTTTTTATAAAAGGAGACGATGTTCTTGATTCTAATAAATCCCTCGCATAGAATCCCTTCATATTTCTTATTTCTCGCCATATTTTGTGAAATACATATGCCTGGGAAATTTCTTTTCCTTGGCATTTGGATTCGGCGTTTTTGCTAATTGGGTCATTGCTATTGAATATTTTTTTAATTGCTTCAATACTTCTACTCAATTGCATGCAAAATTCCAAATTGGATTCGATCATATTGAACATACTTATTTTGAGATCAATAAGTATTAATTTCACCCTAAAATGAATAACTTTCATAAAATATGGCAATTTCTTCTTAATGAATCGAATAGTTTTCTTTTGGAAAAGCGAACGCCAAATTTTGATTCGAGTCCACTCTTTTTTCAATCTAGATTTTATGTCAGGAGAAGGTTGATCCATTATCTGTTTAAAATCAGTTTTCAATTTATTATAAATATCTAGATTGAAGAGATACTCTTCATTCATTTGGTTGATTCGATCATTCATTGTGGTTGTCCAATAAGCTGGATCTAGAAGATCCCAATTTTTTTCCATCTGGATTGAAGATGGTTCATCTTGTACGACCTCTAAAGAAAATTTAATATTAGACGTAGGCTTAGTCCGAATCATTCTGATTTCTGTCCGAGTATCTATCTTGATCTCTGTCTTAATTTTCTTATTTATCAATTGGCGGATCGGTTCGATAATAGGTTTGATAATAATTATCAATTGGCGAATAGGTTCGATAATAGGTTTTGCCCGATCGGACGTGTAATTCCAAATACATTCGCGAATAGGTTTCCAAAAAGAAGGCACTTTTGGGGGATTACCGAAAGGTAAGTCAATTTCTGTCCCATATATGGTTAAGAAACCAGTTGTTTTTTGGTCAATCTCAGTAGAGTTAGATTCATACCAAGGTCTCAAGCGAAAAGGATATACAATCTTGATTTGAATACCCTCTTTGATATAATCTTTTATGAACTTCTTCGGGACATCCGGGTCCGTCAGTTCATATCCATCATAATTACATTTGAGATATGCTTCCTTTTGCAAGTTGGACCAATCCTGCTCCCATTCGGGGACCTGAAATAATAAAGTACGACCAATATTTTTAGCTATTATCAAAATAGGGAAATACAATCTTTTCCTTAAATACGTATGAGTGAACAAGAGAGCAGCTCTGACATAGTGAATCACTTCTCCGTCGAAGGTTTGCTGTGTTCGACGGCGACGTTCTTCTTTTCTCCTTTCACGTCTCTCTAAAAATTTTTCGTACATTCTTAAAGATCTTGAAGTTTTTTTCATTTTTGTCTTCTCTTTGACTTCCTTCTTAGGAAAAGGTTTGTGATGTGACTTTTGAGTAGTCATCCCCCCTGGCTTTTGAGTCATTGATCTAAGTCTCCCGAAAAGAATCGACTCTGGTCTCGCTATCCAATGGTTGATCGCTGAAACTTTTCGTCGTTGAAAACGGACAGCTCCCTTTACTAAATCTCGACGAAAATCCCCTTCATAGGGGTAACTAAAGACATATATATCTTTAAATACAAGATCTTCTTCTTCGTCCCCCCCCTTGTCCGCTTCAAGAGTTTCTTCTTGTTCAGGAGTTCTTTCTTGTTCAAGTTTTTTGAAAGGTTGAAAGAATCCTTTTTTTTTGTCTTTTTTCTTCTTTTGTAACTCTTTTATTTTGTCAAAGGGCCTTATAATGATTAATTGTCGAGCTTTTTTTGGACGAGTTTCGAGACAATCTTTGACAGCTAGAGGGTCGTGAACTCCAGATATTAGGGTGGAGGGCAATTTAGGAACAATAAACCTGTTAAAATCTCGGATTCGAGGTTCATCATCATCAACACGGATTTTTTCCTTTTCCATAAACTTATTATAAATAAGATAAAGTTCATAGAAATTTGTAAAATCTTTCATATCTTGATCAAATTGTTTTTTTTCAAATAAATCTTGATCAAAATTTGATTTATTGTTCTTATTCTTTTTCTTCTTAGTACGTTTCTTCTTAGAAGGCAGGCCCTCTTTTGAAATCTCTACCAAATCTTTCAGAATATCCTTCTGCGATATCTTAATATCCATAGAGACTTCAGAATTTGAGAATTCTTTCAAATTTATAAAAAAAAATCGCTCATAAAGCAAAGCCTGCTCGGTAGGAAGAACACTAAGAAGTAATTCCCACTTGAGACCTGTAGTTTCAAGAAAAATATGCAACAAATAATGTGTTAGTAATTTTTTATCGCAAGAAGCAATACCTTCTTCTATTCTTGCATTTAAAGGCGCCGGGACCAATGTTTTGAAAACATGTTCCAATGAAGATAAATTTTTAGGATAGATTTTCTCATATCTTGACTTTAAATCTTCCAAAGTAGATTCATCCAACCATTTTTTTTTATTCTGTTCCTCTAATAAGAACATATGAATTTTATCTATCCACCATTTGGAAATCATTTTTATTCGTGGTTGAACGATTCTATTTTTATTTTCTGGTGGAATTAAGGAAATTCGAAAAGGCCGGTTGGTAGAATCACGGTTCTTACATTGCGACAGTTTTTTTTTTTGCTCTTTCAAATATTTTTGCTCTTTCAAATAATCCTCTGAATGGATCATCCAAGGTGATTTAAATTGATTCATCGACCCACGGAATGGCCCGCTGAGTAAAGGATCATGAACTTCTGAAAGGTACTTCCCTTCTTTTGTTCGAGAAAATCTCATTTTTTTTTCAAGAATATCTACAATAGGAGATCCATTGCTTAGAGCTCTCACCCTATTTTCAAGCTCTTCGCCTAAATAAGATTTCCTCTCCGATTTTCTCACTATCCATTCATCAAGGTTATCCTGATTTGAATCAAGACTTTGATCGCCCAAGTTTGCCATTTTGGCAAAGAAAGACATACTTGGCGGAGCTGTGAAAGAAATTCTTTCATCGCCATCACTGAGACAAACATCGAAGAAATATTCAGCAACTTGGCTCTTCACAGGGCCACGAAGAATAAAATCCCCTATACTAACGTATCGTAGGGGTTGGTTAAACCGATTAGAATCAAAAAAGATTAATGGCCATCTTTTTATTAGAAAAGATGCTAAAGTCGAATCTGTCTCAGTATCCAATTTGAGATCTTCTAAAGATAGAATTCTCACTAATGTTCTATAAGAAGGAGACAGAGGAATGGGCGGCTTATTAACTTGATTTTTTTTCATATTAATAGCAGCTTTAGTTTGAGACTTATGCCTTTTTTTTTTCTTAGGTATTTTGAAACCTTCCCTAAAAGATTTTTTCTTATCGGATAAATCTAGCGATACCTCTTCTAACTCTTCTCGAGGACCCTGAATGAACGATCTTGAATCATTCCACTTAGTAGCGATGAAAGAAGGATTCCTCCCGTAGCATGTGAGCATGGCATAAGCGAAAAAAATAATTTGAAAACTGAAGGCGAAAAGTTCCCGTTTTCGATTCGCTTTTAAGGGAACATCATTTTCTACGCGTGAACAAAAAATTTTCGTCATTTTGACAAAAAGAATTTGTCCGCTCAACCATCCGGCTGCGGTACTCAGCAGAAATATATAGCTTCCACTATACCTGAATAGCATCATATTGGTTAACCGAGTATACACAGATTTACCGAAAAGGGCCGGGTTCAGCAGCTGTAAAGCGACTCCAATCAAAAACTCTATTGCCGGATTTTGAATCCAAGGGTATTTCCGAATCAAACTTGTTTGAAAAATAAGAAATAATAGAACGGGAACAAGCATGATTGTCATTACGTGAGGTTTCCAAATGCTCGCATAAATAGGGCCAAGATAAATGGATGAGAAGACCACGAGTTGTGCCACAAAAGAACCACCAAGGATCAATTTTCCCGTAGGGACAATTTTCCTGTTGTCGACGACTTTGTTTTGAATCAACATCGCTCGGACATAATACATTTGAGCTGGACCAATTGGCAACGTTGATAAAAAGCCATAATAAACGCCAAATAGTAGAACTGGAGCAGACCTCTGAATCCACGGTACTAATATATAGTATATTTCTGTAATCATATTAAATACCTCCTTTATTTAATTTTGATTTTTGATTTGAATTATTGTTTATTACTTCTTGTTCTTCTTCTTCTTGTTGTTGTTCTTGTTGTTGTTGTTCTTGTTGTTGTTCTTTTTGTTCTTCTTCTTCTTGTTTTTTCTCATCCGCTAGATCATCCCCGAGATATGGAACTTTAAGGATGCTTGTTAAGTTCAAGCTCATGACATATGACATAATTTTTTCCTTCCTAGTATATATAATCATCTTCCCCCTCCTATTTATATTTATAAGAATCATATTCTTTCTACTATTTATATATTGTTCAATTTGAGACTATAGATCAGAATATTATATATCTATATATATAGAATCATATTATTTCTATTTATACATAATCATATCATTTATACATATATTATTTCTATTTATACATGATCATATCATTTATACATGATCATATCATTTATACGTATATTATTTTGATTTATACATAATCATATCATTTATACAGAATCATATCATTTATACATGATCATATCATTTATACGTATATTATTTCTATTTATACATAATCATATCATTTATACATGATCATATCATTTATACGTATATTATTTTGATTTATACATAATCATATCATTTATACAGAATCATATCATTTATACATGATCATATCATTTATACGTATATTATTTCTATTTATACATAATCATATCATTTATACAGAATCATATCATTTATACATGATCATATCATTTATACGTATATTATTTCTATTTATACATAATCATATCATTTATACATGATCATATCATTTATACGTATATTATTTTGATTTATACATAATCATATCATTTATACAGAATCATATCATTTATACATGATCATATCATTTATACGTATATTATTTTGATTTATACATAATCATATCATTTATACGTATATTATTTATACCATTTTATTTTTGAAATTGAGTATTATTTGTTCAATTTGATACTATACAAAAAGATTGTATCCATCCCTTATTAATATATAGAATTATATTCTTTCTACCATTTCGACCATTTTATTTTTGAAATTTGATACTATAGATCCAAATATTATCACTTCTCTCTATAATATAGTATAGAATAGAGAGAGAATCTCTTTCTACCATATTCAATAATAATATAAAAATGTTAGATTCATATTCAAACTCTTGAATGAATTATATTCAATGCGAATATCCACATAGTCCGTTAGATTCATATTCAAACTATTGAATGAATTGAATTATGTTCAATTCATATTTGTAATCATGTAATCATAGACCCCAATACTCCATAGACGGTTTGAACCGTCTAATAACAATAATTTTTCTGTTATACGCCATTACATAGCATTATGTAATGGCATATAACAGAAAGTTTCAATCCGACGAGGTTAGAGGACCAGAAAAGGACTCATGACTAACTAATGGAGGGCCTTTTTTATGGGCCCGATAGCCATCTAATTATAGAATGGAAGGCTATATTAAGGATGAAGATTTTCAACATATTTACTTTTTTCATTGTTTATATGTTACTGAATATTGGCATGACTGGTTTTGGTGATTC
>BSBK01015415.1:0-2500 GCA_027943335.1 Chamaecyparis obtusa
CAACCACACATATTCCTTGGATCTAATTTAAATTCAATTTAATTTTTTAATTAAATTGAAACCCTAATCACATCTAATAATTGAATTTGAAAGCAGTGAATGCATGCAGCATGGATTTTTTTAAATCAATTCCATCATACGAAGAGATATATATATATATATATATATATATATATATATATATATATATAATATATATATATATATATATATATATATATATATATAATATATATATATATATATATATATATATATATATATATATATATATCCTTGAATAATAGATGTAAAATTGATTATGTCCACAACCACACATATTCCTTGGATCTAATTTAAATTCAATTTAATTTTTTAATGAAATTGAAACCCTAATCACATCTAATAATTGAATTTGAAAGCAGTGAATGCATGCAGCATGGATTTTTTAAAATCAATTCAGAATACAGAGAGAGAGAGAGAGAGAGAGAGAGAGAGAGAGAGAGAGAGAGAGAGATGCAATTATAAATAGGTGTGAAGAGAACAATCTTAAATCAAAATTCACAAAATAACATACTCATAAGGAAAATTAAAGCCTACCTGAAATCTGAAGTAAATATATAAATGAAGACTAGATCTGAAGACAAATCCCAAAACCTCCAAACTTTCAAAAATTGAATTCTCCAAAAAATCCTTCCATCTGACTGCTAAAATTCCTCCACCTCTCTTCTCAAAATTGTTGCCAATCTCCCACATGTAGGGATTCCCATTCTAGATGATAGGGTTTTGAACTCAACTCCCCAAAAGCTTGCATGAATTCAAACTTTGATTTATAGTCCCAATTTCAGTTGAACTCAAGTCTCTTTTCCACATTTCTTTTGTGGAAAACACTTTAACCAAAATGAACTAATACCTTTAATTAAAGTTAAACAATTTTGATTGTGCAACTTTAATGCATTTCATTAAAATAAAATATTTAATCTAAAGTAATTTCCACTTGCTCAATTAATCTCAAATTAATAAATACATTACAATTGATCAAATGTTAGATTTGCAATTAAATAATTCTAAGGTGAAGATATTTAATTAATCATCATTAATTAAATACTTCTATGACATAATAAACTAAACTTACCAATTTTCATTTTATTAATTTTCAATTAATTAAATGATCTCTCATAGCTAAAAAAAGAAAAGATCCAATTTATTAAAATTGCACTATTTTATCAAATTAAATAATCTAAACATAGATAATACACCAACCACCAAAGAAAAAAGCCTTACGAGGACCTCAAGACCCACATTCATATGCAATAACATGGTCATAAACTTATGTCAACTAGATGAGTTTAGAAAGGGTAGGAGTAATAAAATCTTGTCCACTATTTTAGGACAATAATATGGCTTAGGTTAGGATTTAGACCCGTGTTATCTCCCCTCTCTTAACATTTGAGATATTGTGATAGGGCACGCTCATCATGACAATTTAGGGAAGTTGATGCTTGGTACCTATGAACCTGCATACAAAACCCACATGTACATACATATATAAATATATAATAGACAATGGTGGGGATCAGCCAATCGTGTGGATTTCGCAAGAAAGTAACTATGATTCGGTCCCTCAACCACATCAAGAACATCAAACAAAAATATAAAACAAACACATCAACCTTACACATGCAAGTATGGGGTCTATAAAATCATAAGCATCAATGATTTCTTAACATATATATAGTCATCCTAAAATAATCATAACATATAGAAAATCAGACTATGAGAGGGGTACTACATGAGCTCTCATTCCTCTTCTTCGATAAATTCTTCCTCTTCCTCATCACTCACATCTTCCACATTTCAAGCTCTTTTCTGAGACATTTTAACTGCTTTCAATCATACCTAAATTTGTCTCAACATATATATCATAGTTGGATCTCCATCTCTCCATTCTCCACCTCTAGCATTTCCTCTTCAAGCCATATTCATGCAATTCATCTATATTTGTGCATTAGATCATCACTTTTCTATTGCATAATAAGTACTTATAGGAATTCTTAATCTAAATAACAATTAAATTCTAGCTCAAGAATGAAAAATTAGTTTTTATCTCACATGATGTAGGTGTGATAGGAGGATCTTAAATGATAAAAATCCTAACCAGGCAAGAAGATTCATATAATTTAGAAAAAGTAACAAGGAATACAGAGAATGGAAGATTATATGTTCCCATTTCATAAATTCAATTAGAATTGACTAGCAATATGTAGGCTTATAGAATAGACGTACAAGCCTAATGAAATATTATAATCTATATTATCCTCTATGTGGCTCTAAGATATTTATTCTTATACTAAGCTACTAGCTAAGAATTAAATATAATAATATAGATGAAATTTGCAACGCATCCAAGTTATCTAAGAACGATCAATATCCCCAATGAAAGAAAATGCAGCTTGTATAACAGGTTGGGACCTAAATCATAAAGAGCTCCACCAAAATTTTAAATGAATTGGAACCTACA
>BSBK01015415.1:5000-31465 GCA_027943335.1 Chamaecyparis obtusa
ATTATTTAATAGGAAATTGGTTATGGTGTATGCTTGAGGTGACCTTATAAAAATATACTATTTTCATAAAGGTTTGGTTCATAAACTTAGTTTAGAAATATAAAAAATAACCATGATTGAATAAACAATGAGAGAAATGGTATAAAAATTAGTTCTGGTGATGATAGGGGATAGTTTTTAAAATACTAAGAATTCTTAAATCTTCTTCAAGAGGACATAAAAGTTACAAGAAGAATATAAATTTGACTATACTTTTGTTAGCAACATATACAGTAAGTTAGAAAAAATTTATATTATCTCATGGAAAGAGTTCTTTTTAAAAGTGAAATCTAAAGAAATTTTCTTGTGGGCATAAATATTGAAGGATAAAATGAGAGAGAGAGAGAGAGAGAGGTGCGAAAGGGAGTGGACCAAGAGTTTTAAGTGTTTATGGAAATAGTAAAAGAGTTTTAGGAAAAGGTTGTGGATGATGATGATAATAGAAAGTTATGGTTGTCTAGGACAACACATAATTTGTTTCTGGATATCAAATTTTTTCTATTTTAGCTTTTCAGGAGGACTCATGGTATTCTTTTTTAGTAATCTTTGATCCCTATTCTACAATTTTTATAGCCTACTCTATATGTGTTGGTTTCTTCAATTTAGTTGATTAGCTAATTTTTTTGTAGCTTTGGCCATTTTGATTTGTGTTGTTGTAGTTGTGTTTTTTTATCATTAGACTAATTTTTTACCCGTTTCCTTTGGTTTTTGTGTGAAGAAAGACTCTTTTCCTAAGTTCTTTGAAATTATTTTTGAGGTGGCTCTATTTCTACACAAATTGTTTCCTATTATGTACAAGACTAATATTATTCTTCTTTGGATTTGTGGGATTGTTTATTTTGAGGATGGTTGTATTGATTCCTACTTGGACATCCACTCTATCCTTGTTTATGACATCAACTCATGGGTGTTATTATTTTATTCAATGGGGATGCTCCTCTCCTGATTTATGTTATTGGTGCAGGAGATCCCTCCATCAAATGAAGACCACCACCTCCGGTATCCTTGAGAGGTCCTATTTATATTTTTCATAGGTTAGTAGGGAAGCTTTTTTTCATTGATCCATTGTAAGACCTAGTTCCAATATTTGGCATTTATAAGACCACTTGTTCAACTATAGTCAAGGATCCATTAAACTCTAGATGATTTTTATGGTTTTATCCTAGATTGATACATTTATGGATCATAGCATGCAAAATAAGAATAAATTTCTCACTAGGAGAAAAGAGTGCAAAATTGCACAAAAGTTGTGTTACCCTAATTTTCCTGTGCATGCAAATTTGGCTAAAATCTATCCCAAGGAATCTATTTTTACCCTGCTAGGCATCCCTGAAAATTTCATGGTTTTATGTCTGGTTTCCTGGTCTCTGCAATTTGTTTTATCCATGGTCTGTAGCTAAAAGATTTGAAAAATATAGCAATTAGAGGCATAAAACCCTAAGTAACCCTAGCCTCCATTCTATTTTTGAGTTACTTTATCAGCCACTTAAAACCCTCAAATACCCATGTGCGCTTTAATCCTATTGGTTGGTCGCAGGTTTTTTTTTTCTCCGGTGGTCATCTTTTCCATTCGGCGATTCAACGACTGCATGATTATCATAGTCGCTAAGTGTTTCAAAGTTACCACGTAATATCTTGCACCCTAGTGAACGTTACCTTTTCTTTAGTCACATGATCACTAAGTCTTTTCGTGGTCACTTTAGTGGGGTCCTGGTTCTGCAAGATCCGACGGTCGTCGTAAGTTCGCAAAGGGTCTATCAGAGGTTTGAGATTATGCACCGACCGTTGATCTTCCCTTTCGATGTAGCGCTTCAAACTGTCAATGGCTCCACTTCCATGGTGTCCTACATGGAAGAATTTCATTGGTTGAAGATGGTGATTTGTAAAGGTTGTTAGAATGGGCCCAGCCGACTGCATAACTTTTAATCCAATGGCTGGTGCATCATCCCATGCATTGTGTCAGAGCCATGAGATTATGCACCAACCGTCGATCTTGCTTTATCATAGAGGCTCTGTTGGGTGGGTCCTTCCTTATTGATCTACTTGAATTTGATTATTCCACATAGTGATGATTGGAATTTGTTAGTGGGGTCGTGTTAGGAAATCTGTAGGAATGTCAGAGGGATGAAGATCAATGGCTGGCGTATCTTGACATAGCTATTTTTTGACACATGCGATCTTACGCCCACCATTGGATCTTCTAAGTGTTCAAGCTTCTATCAGGTGGGTCCATGCTAGGTCAGAATGACATGCTCATTTCTCATTGGTTGAAGTAAAGATAAAATTTGTGGGACCCTGTTGCCAGGTGTGCTGATGTGCTCAAATATGATTGGTTGCCAAGTGCTGATGAAGATTTCTAGGTGGACCCATGTGTCAGTGCGGTCTTAGTTCAAAATAGATCTATTGTTGGTGCATGATTGGAAGGAATATTTGAAGGCTATGAGATCATGCACCCACCGTTAGATTGGAATCTTGTCTTCAGTGGGTCTGATGTTAGAACTAGTTGAGCTGTCTGTTCATGGAGCAGTCAAGAATGAATAGAAAGGTGACATGTGTCAAATGGGCCCACGGTCTGAAAGACATTCCATGACTTGGTGAATAAAGGTTTTCTTGTGTTCACTTAATGCAACCAGGGGTAAGTTTAAGGACTCAGCGATTCATCAAAATGCCTTGTTCACTGAATCGCTTGACCAAACTAAGGTTAAGATGAGTTCTTCATGACTTAGAGAAAGGTCTTCAATCAGTAGTCATTGAATGACTTAAGGGAAGAAAAGCTCGAGGTGGGTCCAACATGCTAACATGCCAACATGCTCATTTCTCATTGGTCCAAGCTTGCTGAGGTGGATTTTGAGTTTTCAAAGAAGTTTGCGACTGTTGTAAAGTTGATCTGGGTCATTCATTTTCTGGGAGATAATAGAAATCTATTGTCATGTTTTAAAATGACCAGCTAGTCATTAAATATTCAAATTCAAATGTGTCTAACAGTGTTTTGCTAGTATTTGATTTGCAGACTGCAAGCGGCGAGGTAGCTCAAAGAATTTATGTCTTTAGGACACTTGTAGTTAAAGAAGGATGATGAGGAAGTCTGGGCGGCCATCTTGGGTCAATTCCTTTCTCTAAAAAGTACCATTTTTTAGCATTCATTGCAAAACTTTGTGTAGGAAAGTTGATGAATCCAAGTTGCTTTTCTGCAGGCAACATAGTACAGGGATGGGCATGTAAACAAGATATCTAATCAGCCATGATGTTACAGAGATGCACTTATGATCAGACATGTTTGAGTTAGGGTTAGTGATTATTCTATTGTAGATCTATGTAACCCTAGTTAGGTTTTGACTCCTACCTATGTGCAAAATAGGAGATGTATATATTATTTTTTGGAGCTTTTGAGAGCTCAGAATTGACTCTTTGTAAAAGAAGAGTTGGGAAATTGTAGAAGAATTTCACTTTTTTTAAGGGTCATCTGTGGTATTTTTTCTACCCTCTGGCTTATATAGTTTTAAAATTTCCATTGATAATTCAAATATTGCAGAGGCATTTTGTGACAATTCTTCATGTCCCTATGGTTCCTTGTCTGAATTATCTCTTATTGAATTAAATTATATGTATGTTTTGGGTGATATATCAGGGTTCCTAATCCCTCTCTCTTTCTGCAATTATTGTGTATTATTATCGGTGATTTGATGTGAATGTTATTGTTGGTATACTACAACCCTCTTAACAATCTTGTCTCATTCCTATGCTGAGTTGCAAAGGTGAATGTTTGTCTGCAAGTTGTAGATTGTGTCTAAACTTTTAGGAATGCTATTGTTTGTGAGAGTCCTCTCTTTCCCTGAATAGCCTCTTTCTATTGCAGAACCTTCTATGAAATATTTATGCAGGCCTATTTAGTGATTTGTGATCTCCTAGACCTGAGTTGTTCATTATTTTCATCCTATATACTGAGATTCAAACCCATATTTTTGGTGTATCACCTAGTAGGTAGTTTGCTTTCAAGTCATTTCCTTTCAAGCATTCCTTCTATCACTTTCCCCTCAAAGATTTACTTTTCCTTTCAAGAAGAAAATTAAGGTGATTATCCAAGAGGAACCAACCTAGAACCTAGAGGTCTCATCTCAGTTAGAAAAGGTCCTAGAACCTAGAGATGATTCCCATGTTATATTGAGTTATCAAGACCAAGAGAGCTTGAAACAAGGGTGCAAACTTAGTGTATAACAAATTTTGGCATGCTCGATGGGACAGTAAAGATCAGATTGAAGTCCAAAGTTGTTCCTATTGGTTCATCTACAAAATGATTAAAGAAGTTAGTACACAAGGACTATTAGTATAGACTTAACCTCAAGGATACCCCACCTTGGTGCTAGTGTATAACAATTCTGGCACGCCTGGTGGGACTAGGAGTAGATTTATGTTTCAAAGTTATGTTATCTCTGATATACAGATTGCATAATACATGCTTTTAGAAGTTGTTCTATCAATTATATCTGGTGATTCCATTGGTGGAAAGATTCAGGACAACCTTGTTCAAAGTTTATGAGAAAGATTGAGACTAGGAGCTCAAAGCCCACTGAATTTTTAGAGTTACCCTAAAAAAGAAGCTACAAAGTTAGGTCAACTCAAAGAACATCCCTTGCAAGGAGAGTTCAGTCTACACCACTTGATACTGTAGGAAGGAGACCTTTTCCCTTTCATTCCAGAAGAAGAGGTAGATCTCTAACCAAAGATCTAGAAGAAGATTCAAATCCAGCAGCAAATACAACTCACATAGTTGTAAATCTCCAAATCATAGCTCCTACAATGGCTAGATAGTTTTCTTTTGTACATCATGATATGCCCTTGGTGGCACTATAGAGCTTGCCTAATTTCATGGGTGAAGGGAAAACCACAACTTTTGAGCACATAAGAGATGTGACCACCATCTATAGCATACACAACATAACCCAAGAAGATGTGGCCACAAAGTTATTAGCATCCTCTCTAAAAGGTAAGGCTCTTGAATACTTTATAACTCTAACTATTGGTTCTATTAATTCATGGGATGCATTAGGGGATGCATTAAGAAAAAATTTTGAGGAAAAATCAAATAATTTGTCCTTGGTTGAGCAGTTGACAACCATAAAAAGAGACCCTCAAGAACAAATGACAGATTACAATAGTAGATTCCTCAAGACATGGAATAGAATTCTAGCCTTAGTAAGGTCATCAACTGACCATGCTTTTCTATACTACTTGCAAAGTCTGAATGGTGAAATTTTTGTCATGATCTAATCTATTGGTGGTACTACTTTGCCCCAAGCTTTTGACACTACTATCAAGGCTGAAAATTATTTAATCCAAGTAGGCATGATAGCTAGAAGGCAACCTATGCCCATTTTTCCTAGCCTTCAACCCATTGCACCTACACAAGTACCCCCATTTACCCCTATTCCCACCATATTAGCACCTCAGGCTAGTACTAGTGGTCAAGAGATAACAACAAGTTTCTCTCAAGAGCTACAAGAGATGAAGAACAACCAACAAAGTAATCAGCAAGAAATGACAAATTTGTTGCAGACCTTGACTAAAGAGGTCACAAATTTAAAAGGACAAGGTCAAGGAATTAGACCACCCTTTCAGCAACAAGGCCAAGGTCCTAATAAACAATATTTAAATCAAGGACAACCTTATCAAAAAAATAGGCCACCATAGCAAGAAGGCTATCAAGGACAAAGATAGTTTTAATTAGAGACCATTCCAACCATATAACCCTGCACCTCTCAATTTTGCAAATCCAGTGAGGGATATGGTTCATAGTCAAAACAATATAGCTATTGATAATGAATGGTGTTTTCCTTGTAATCGGCCTCACAATTAGGCTACATGTTCAAATGGATGGATGAACCAAGCTCTAATGGTTGAAAATGCCTCACAAGCTCAATCAAAGGCCTCATCCAGTGGATCAGTTCCTTAACAAGAACCACAAGAAAATGAGACTACTCTTTTCAATTGGGAGCAACCAGACTTTGATGGAGTCAATAATGAAGCTTCTTTTGTTTCCTATACAAGAGAAAAAAGGAGAGCTCAAGACATGGAGAGGGTAGATTTTGGTACTAAAGCCACTACATCTACAAAACTAGTGCAACAAGCTACTCCCACCACATTCAAGGAGGTTCCTGCTATTACAAGAAAAGAAGGCCAAGTTCCAAAATAGCTGGAACCCATCATGGTGAAAGCACAACCAAGAGTACACACTATGACACCTTTTAATATTGTAGACAACATGAAGAAAGTGAATGTCACCATGTCTATGTGGGACTCTCTAGCTATTCCGGGGCGGTCTGACATTTTGAAGAAGGCCATGACTAAAGTAGCAACTCCTCAGCCTGCAAAAGAAGCTGCAAAACCAGTGTTGGTTAACACTGATCAAGAAAAGGAGACTCCAAGTAGCAACTCCAAGGCCAATGCCATTCAAGGTAGGAATTCAAAACCACCTTCCTTTTATGTATCTTTAATCATTGGAAAATCTTTAGTGCATAATTGTATGGTAGATAGTGGAGCTACTAGCACTGTAATGCCCAAGAAAGTAGCTAACCAATTAGGACTAAAATATTAACCCTTCCAAAAGAAGGTTACACAACTTGATGGATCCTCAGTCAATACTATAGGTGTGGCCAAGGATACTAGTCTAATCCTACATGCTAGTCCTAATTTCTCCATCCTCCTTGATATATACATCATAGATCTCCCGACATTATTTGCTATATGTTTATCAAGGGAGTTTACAGCCAAGATAGGAGGCTACCTATCTTCTAATTGGTCTCACATGTTATTTCATACAAGGTATGGGACCAAGGTAACCATTAAGTCAGAACCATTGGCAGCACACCATATAGAACCATACGTGTCCAATACCATCAATGTAAACTACCCTATATTTCATAACAATGACCTCCAAACCATTGGAGAAGCAAACACAAAGATAGAAAATATCCCTGATATTTTACTAGATGAAAGAGCTTCAGAGGCCCATGAAAATCTTATTTGGGATTTTGGTTTGGGGAGTTATTTAATACAAGAAAGTGGATCCATAGAACCAAGCCTTCTCAAAGAAGATACTGATTTAGAGGATCAAAGAAATCATGTTTGGGAACTATTTTTTGATGGTGCTAAAAGTAGACATGGTTCTAGTGGTGGTGCTATGCTAGTGTCCCCAAGAGGAGAAAGGTATTATACTACTTTTAGGTTCAATTTCTCCTACACTAGCAACATTGGAGAGTATGAAAGTCTTATGAATGGACTACAGTGGGCTAGGAAAAGAAGGCTCAAGGCCCTAAAAGTGTATGGTGACAGTGAGTTAGTTGCAAACCAAGTAAGAGGGATAAGTGCAACCAACAATGACACTTTGAGAGCATACAAACATAGAGTTTGGGATGTAATTGAGGATTTTTGTGCTTTCAATATTGTTGCTATCCCTAGGAAGCTGAATCAAAATGCAGATAGATTAGCTACTATTAGATCTCAGTATGATATTCCAAATAGCATTTCAAGAGAAGTAGATCAACAACATATCAAAGTGATTATCAGACCCTCTATTTCTGATAATGATGTCAATTGGAAAGTCTTTGATAATGATGAACAAATTCTGTAGTTCTTGTTTGAAGAGGATGTCTTTTCAGAGCATAATCAAGATAGGCTATCACAAAGCTATGGTGATCAAGTGATACAAATCAAGTCCAATAAGATGCCCAGAGTTCTTGTCACCTTAGAGACTGTCTTCAACAAGGATGATGAAGGTAAGAAGAGAAAAGCTGGCTTGGTAGTTCAAGAAGAACATTGTGTTGAATTAGAGTTGGAGCCAGGTAAGAGCTTGCAATTTGGAAAAGTAAACAATGAATTGGAGAAGCAAGCTTACACTCAATTATTCAAAGAATTTAGTGATGTATTTGCATGGAAATATGATGACCTCAAAGGTTTTGATCTAGCCCTTGCTCAACACACCATTGAATTAGAACCTAATGCTAAGCCAGTGAGGCAAAAACAAAGACCTATTAATCCCAAGCTTGAGCCACTTATGCATAAAGGAGTGCTCAAATTAATAGAAAGTGGTATCATCTACCCTATCAAACATACTAGTTGGGTTTCCAACCTTGTTCCTATCAGGAAGAAGAATGGGGAGTTGAGGCTATGTGTTGACTTCAGGGATCTTAACAAGGCCTCCCTAAAGGACTGCCATCCATTACCCTCTATGGAACAAATCTTACAATGTGTCTCTAGATCTGAGAGATTTTCATTATTGGATGGCTATTCAGGATACAATCAGATCCTAGTTAATGAAGAGGATCAATACAAGACTACATTTACAACCAAGTGGAAAACCATGGCTTATCAAAAGATGCCCTTTGGTTTGTCAAATGTAGGTGCTACATTTCAAAAAGAAATGGATATGGCCTTTAAGAGCTTCATGTACAAGTTTGTACTGGTCTACTTGGATGACATAACTATCTATTCTAAACATGCAATAGACCATATAAAACATTTGAGGAAGGTTTTTGAGAGGTGTAGAGAGTTTGGGATATCTCTTAATCCCAAGAAATGTGTGTTTGTAGTTCATGAAGGAAAATTGTTGGGATATGTAGTATCGAAAGAAGGAATTACAGTAGATCCTGAGAGAATTGTAGCCATCCTAGAGCTACCCTTGCCACATCATAAGAAAAGTCTCCAATCTTTCATAGGAAAGATTAATTTTGTTAGGCATTTCTTGCCTAATATTGTAGATTTACTAAAGCCTTTGACAACCATGTTGAAGAAGAGTTCAACTTTCAGCTGAACTAAAGAAGGAAAAGCTAATTTCCAAGCTATCAAAGAGGCCCTAATAGAAGCTCCTGCTCTCCTAAACCCAAATTTCAGTAAGGATTTTATCCTTTATGCTTATGGAGGACATGATGCCATATCTGTAATGTTGACCCAAGAAAATTCAGAAAGATTGGAGTAGCCTATTGCTTTCTTTAGCAAAGGTTTAGAAGAGTATGAACAAAGATACTCTTTTGTAGAAAAACATGTACTTGTTGTGGTGAAGAGCATAAAATTTTTTAGATATTTGTTGACCCATAGCAAGGTACACTTGAAAGTCACTCATCCAAGTGTCAAAGAATTTTTTCTTTCTAAAGACCTAAATGAGAAAAGAGCTAGTTGGATCACCAAGGTGATGGAATATGACATTGATATTCAGACCACCAAGCTGGTCAGAGGAAGAGGTCTTTGAGAACATTTGGCAAGAGATGAGAGTTCAAAGAAATCAGAGAAAATGGATGCATCTTTGGTGGTGCATTCTATAAAAGAACATATTGAGACATCAGGTTGGTTTCCTAACATGGTTCATTACTTGAAAATAGGACAATGTCCTACAGGTTTGGATTCAACAAAAAGAAGATACTATAGATTGCAATATATTCCTTTTGTGCTGATAGATGATGTTCTTTGTAGAAAGGATCATAGTGGTGTCCTTTTGAGATGCATAGATTCAGAAAAGATACCTGATGTCCTATTTGAGTTTCATTATGGACCTTCTGGAGGTCACTTTTCTCCTAGGACTACTGCTTTTAAAATCATGAGGGTTGGATATTATTGGCCATCTATCTTTAAGGATAGTCATGATTATGTAAGAAAATGCATCAAGTGTGCCATGTTTGTAGGAAAAGAAAGGCTTGCAGCCTTACTCCTACATCCAGTTAGAATAGAGCAACCTTTCATGAAGTGGGGTATAGACTTTATTGGTGTGATCAATCCTCCATCTAGTGCAGGACACAAGTGGATAATAACTGCAACTAATTATTTCACTAGATGGATATAGGCAATTGCCTTAAAGGAATCAAATGTGAGTGCTATTTTAAGTTTTTATGATGATATAATTCACAAATTTGGCACTCCAGACTCCATAATATCAAATAATGCATTGGCATTCATAGGCCTTAAAGTCTCAGAATGGGCAATCAGAAATGGCATTTATCTGAATACAAGTTCAAATTACTACCCTCAGGGCTTTGGCTTAGCAGAATCAACAAATAAGAACTTGATTAGGATAATCAAGAAAACCCTACAAGATAATCAAAGGAGTTGACATAATAAGTTGAGGTCTGCTTTATGGTTAGACAGAATTACCCCAAAGAAAATCATTGGGAATTCTCCTTATGTGTTAGTATATGGGAGAGAGGCTAAGTTGTCCATCTCAACTAAATTACCAGCTTTGGACTTAGCTACTCAATATGCCCTATTTGTAGAAGGAGATCCTTTACAAATTAGGTATGCTCAACTCATGGAGCCTGAAGAACTTAGAGACAAGTCCATGAAAGATATGGAGTTTCATCAGATTCAAACAAAGAAGAGCTTTGATAAAAGAGCCAAGATCAGAGGTTTCAAAGTTGGGGATGTAGTCCTCAAATGGGATGAATTTAGATCCAGACCTGGTAGGCATACAAAGTTTGATTCATTTTGGGGTGGACCATTTTTTATAACAGAGTGCAAGGGACCCAATACTTTTCAGCTATCAACTCTTGAAGGAGCTGCCTTGCCAATCTCAGTGAATGGATTCTAATTGAAGCCCTACGTTGAGGTTAATCCCTCTTTATAAATTCTTGTAAATATGTTTCTTGCTTTCTTTCCCCGCTTTCTAGGTTAGCTTCCTGCTTTTCAAGAACTGCCTATACACAAGTCCATATTTTGGTTTAGTTTTGTCTCTCTATCAAAATTTTGTGCCCAAGTATAACCCCATGCCCAATGAATATATCAAGGCCACTGATCAATCTCTAGTAGGCTGACATCCACTAGAAATCGCCAAAATGTTACCCTAATTTTCCACTGCATGCAAATTTGGCTAAAATTTATCCCAAGGTCTTTGTTTTTACCCTATGAGGCATCCTTGAAAATTTCATGGTTTTATGTCTGGTTTCCTGGTCTCTTCAATTTGTTTTATCCCCTGGTCTACAGTTAAAAGGTTTGAAAATATAGCCATTGGGGGCATAAAACCCTAAGTAACCCTAGCCTCCATTCTATTTTTGAGTTACTTTATCGGCCACTTAAAACCCTCAAATACCCATGTGTGCTTTAATTCTATTGGCTGGTCGCAAGTTCTTTTTTTCTCTGACGGTCATCTTTTCCATTTGGTGATTTAGTGACTGCATGATTCTCATAGCTGTTAAGTGCTTCACAGTTATTGCATAATATCTTGCGACCTAGCAAATGTTACCTTTTCTTCAGTCACGTGATCATTGAGTCTTTTGGTGGTCACCTTAGTGGGCTCCTGGTTTTGCAAGATCCGATGGTCATCGTAAGTTTGCAAAGGGTCTATTAGAGGTTTGAGATTATGCACCGATCATTGGTCTTTCCTTTTGATGCAGTGCTTCAAACGGTCAGTGGGTCCATTGCCATAGTATCCTACATGGAAGCATTTCATTAGCCGAAGATGGTGATTTGTAAAGGTTGTCGGAAAGGGCCCAGCAGACTGCATAACTTTTAATCTAATGGCTGGCACATGATCTCATGCATTATGTTAGAGCCATGAGATTATGCGCTGACCGTCGATCTTGCTTTATCATAGAGGCTCCTTCGGGTGGGTCCTTCCTTGCTGATGTGCTTGAATTTGATTGGTCCACATAGTGATGACTAGAATTTGTTAGTACGGTCATGTCAAGACATCTGTAGGAATGTCAGAGGGATGAAGATCAATGGCTAGTGTATCTTCACATAGCTCTTTTCTGACACATGTGATCTTACACCCTCCGTTGGATCTTCCAAGTGTTCAAGCTTCTGTTAGATGGGTCCATGCCAGGTTAGGATGACATGCTCATTTCTCATTGGTAAAAGTAAAGAGAAAATTTGTGGGACCATGTTGCTAGGTGTGCCGATATGCTCAAATATGATTGGTTGCCAAGTGCTGATGAAGATTTCTAGGTGGACTCATGTGTTAGTAGGGTCCCAGTTCAAAATAGATCTACAGCTGGTGCATGATTGGAATGAATATTCAAAGTCTATGAGATCATGTGCCTGCTATCAGATTGGAATCTTGTCTTCAGTGGGTCCGATGTTAAAACTAGCCGAGTTGTCTCCTGATGGAGCAGTCAAGAATGAATAGAAAGCTGACATGTGTCAAAATGGGCCCAAGGTTTGAAAGACATTTTGTGACTTGGTGAATAAAAGTTTTCTTGTGTTCGATTAATGCAACTAGGGTAAGTTTAAGGACTCAGCGGTTCAGTGAAATGCCTTGTTCACTGAAGCACTTGACCAAACTGAGGTTAAGATGAGTTCTTCATGACTTAGAGAAAGGTCTTCAGTCATGTAGTCACTGAATGACTTAAGGGAAGAAAAGATCGAGGTGGGTCGAAACATGCTAACATGCCGACATGCTCATTTCTCATTGGTCCAAGCTTGCTGAGGTGGATTTTGACTTTTCAAAGAAGTTTACGATTGTTGTAAAGTTTATTTGGGTCATTTGTTTTCTAGGATAATAGACATCTATGGTCACATTTTAAAATGACCAGCTAGCCATGAAATATTCAAATTCAAATGTGTCTAAGAGAGTTTTGCCAATTTTTGATTTGTAGACTGCAAGCAGTGAGGTAGCTCAAAGAATTTATGTCTTCAAGACACTTGTAGTTAAAGAAGGATGATGAGGAACTCTCGGTGACCATCTTGGGTCAATTCCTATCTTTGAAAAGTACCATTTTTTAGCATTCATGGTGAGACTTTGTGTAGGAAAGTTGATGAATCCAGGTTGCTTGTCTGCAGGCAACATAGTACAAGGATGGGCACGTAAACAAGATATTTGATCGGCCATGATGTTACAGAGATGTACTTATGATTAGACTTGTTTGAGTTAGGGTTAGTGATTAGTCTATTGTAGATCTATGTAACCCTAGTTAGGTTTTCAATCCTGCCTGCGTGCAAAATAGGAGATGTATATATTGTTTTTTGGAGCTTTTGAGAGCTCAGAATTGACTCTTTGTAAAAGAAGAGTTGGGAAATTGTAGAAGAATTTCACTTTTCTTAAGGGTCATCTATGGTATTTTTTCTACCCTCTGGCTTATACACTTGTAAATTCCCATTAAGAATTCAAATATTACAGAGGTATTTTGTGACAATTCTTCATGTCCCTATGCTTCCTTGTCTAAATTATCTCTTATTGAATTAAAGTATATGTATGTTTTGGGTGATATCTTAGGGTTCTTGATCCCTCTCTCTTTCTACAATTATTGTGTATTATTATGGGTGATTTGATGTGAATGTTGTTGTGGGTATACTACAACCCCCTTAACAATCTTGTCTCATTCCTATGCTGAGTTGCAGAGGTGAATGTTTGTCTGCAGGTTGTAGATTGTGTCTAAACTTTTAGGAATGTTATTGTTTGTGAGAGTCCTCTCTTTCCCTAAATAGCCTCTTTCTATTGCAGACCCTTCTATGAAATATTTATGTAGGCCTATTTAGTGAGTTGTGATCTCCTAAACCTGAGTTGTTCATTATTTTCATCCTATATAGTGAGATTCAAACCCATATTTTTAGTGTATCACCTAGTAGGTAGTTTTCTTTCAAGACATTTCCTTTCAAGCATTCCTTCTATCACTTTCCCCTCAAAGATTTACTTTTCCTATCAAGAAGAAAATTAAGGTGATTAGCCAAGAGGAACTAGCCTAGAACTTGGAGGTCTCATCTTAGTTAGCAAAGGTCCCACAACCTAGGGATGTTTCCCATGTTATACTGAGTTATCAAGACCAAGAGAGCTTTAAACAAGGGTGCAAACTTAGTGTATAACAAGTTGTTAACCAACTTTTCTTGCAACACTGACAACTTTTTAAAAGTTGATGTAACTCACTCCCAAATGGTTAAGATTTTTAAAAATAAGTTGTAAACTACTGGGAGATCATTCATATCGTAACTAGATGGGTGGAAGGATAGACGTGTAATTTTACATCTAATCAATAAAATTTAATCCTATTTTTCTATAAATTATGTTGTGAGAGTGTTTTGTAGAGACAAATACGACCCATACAGAGGTGAAATCAATCACTTTGGAGTCCTAGTGGAAATACCTTTCAAATACAAGTGGTTTGGTGATTTGATCTACTCTCTAAGTCCATATATCTTTATTGTTTTCTATGTGACTCATATTTGGTGTTAGGACAGGGTTTCATCTAAATGATTTTGATTTTCTTAGAATTTCAAACATGGAAAACTAATGGCCCTTCGAGGAATGCTATCCCTTCATGTTTACTTTCAGACTCTACAAGTTACATATTATTTCATGTAGGGAGATGGGAGTTTGAGGATGCACTATGTGTATATCTCCTATGTATGCACCTTTTCCTGAACTCACAGTAAGCGGATAACCCTCCAAGAACTCAACACTAGAGGCTATAACATGGGGTTTGGATATTTTTTTGATGCCCCTAAATGTTCCAACTAGTGTTTGGAGAGGAGGCATTCAGATTCTGGTAATTTGGAATTGAAGACCTAATTAGCCCTTTAGGCCAACACCTAATTCCTACAACTCCTACCTTGTATGACCCATCAGAGCTTGGTGTTTTGGGATAGTCCCTATCTTCCAAAAGAGTATACATTTCTATTATTTATTTTTTGATTATTTTGAAAATTTGAAAAGTTGGTCTTTTTTTCCAACTTGAAAGGGCAACTATCCTTTTGGATGGTGTTGTGAAGTAACTACCCCTTAAATGTGTGACTAGTCTAAGTATATTGTGAGATAATACTAATATAACCTAAAATGACTCATCTTGAAGAATAAAGACCCACCTTGACTCCTGATGGTGTTTGGCTATGAGGCCTCACCCCGAGCCCATCATAGTCTTTTAGTTTCTGCATTTGAGATAGACCTATTTGATAATACATTTTGATGCTTTATGGTTTTCTAACACTTTATATTATGGATTTTATCACAATAGAGGTTAGATGCACATTATGTTATGTTTATTTTCATGATTACTATGATATCATTATGGATTCTACTTGTGTGATTATTTTAGTTTTATGAATATTATGATGCCATGATGATATTTAATTTTGCAATGATTATGTTACGAGCTTAATTAAGTGATGAAATTGTATATTACATGATGAGTTGAATGTATGTCATAGATGAATTATTAAGCCATGTGAATTATGACTTAATTAGGCATATTGTAGATGAATTGTTTTGATCAATGTTATGAATTTACATGTATATTTCCTTGGACTACTAATGTTGTATTTTAGTGTGCATGGAATTAGACCATGGTAAATTTGGGGAACCAAAGCATAGACCTATGTTTATTTAGTTATCCAAGGTTGTGTCTAATAAGAGAAAAAACTTCGTTGTATCATTTTTAATTCATAAACATAATGAGCATGTGTCTAATTTATTAATATGTTTAAATTATGAATGTTTATTGTTTTGTGAATGCCCAAGTGGATGTGCCACATGGCTTGTGATGTGTAACTCTTGTTGTGTCATTTGACACTTGTAAGTGTACTTGTGGCCATGACATGTCCACTTGAGGATTGGATGCCCATCAACCTAGCATAGTACCCTTGAGGATCCCCATGTGAAATCCCTTGGTTAAGGAGCTTAAGGTAGTGTCAATCCATGAATTTCAAAATTGACCCTGTCATGAGTATTTGGAGGGCCAAAAAGGTGCCTAGGGGGTGTTTTTAGGCCATTTTTTAGTTATCCCACTTGGTATACTTATGGGTAAGAGTCATTTTTCACCATAGGACAAGCCATAGTTGACCAAAAGACCCTTCCAAAAGTTGGTTTTCCAAGATGGCCAAAAATATACTTTAGGGACCAAGTTTTGGTAAGAACACCATCCATTAGAATGGTAGTCCTTCTTCCACCTTTTTAGCTTAGATTTGTAAGAGGCCATTTTTAGAAACCTTGTAAGGAACTTAGGAAAAACCACCCAATGGGAAGGAAAACTTATCCCTAGGAATTTTTGGGAAGAAGTTTGGAGGCCTTTTTAGAGGGGACTCTTCTTTTGGAAGAGTTTGAACACCCACTCTCAAACTTAGAGACTAGACTACTTTTGGTGAAGCTTGGGAAAGGACGAGAAGCTTGGATAAGGAGGATCTAACGTCAACACTTTTCATTTGCTTTGCATGTAGGTTGGTGGCTCCAACTTGATATGATGTTCTTTGTGTATAAGAAAATTTATTTTGTGAGTTGAGAGATTTGGAAAAATCTTCATGTTCTTCTTTGTTTGTTCTTTATGTTGAGTAGTTGTGCAATGTAAATCTTATTCTCTTTTAGATATTGTGAAGATCATGGTTTGTTTTTGTAATATTTTCATTACTTTGAGTTGTTATTTGGGAGTCTCAAGACCACACTCACCCTTGGGAGGGAAGAGTAGCGTTGGGGGTGAAGGGATTTAGGATAGCTCATGGGTGTAGAGTCTCTCCTCAAGGAGGAGAGGGAGAAATCATGGAGTATGGGCTCCTTGATGCCAATTCCATGGGGGTCCTATGGGTATTTTTATTTGGCGGGAATGACTTGTGGGTCATAAGGAATGTGGTTGATTTTATGTATGGAAGTAGATACTATGTGCTATGTCTTTCCTTGTGAAGGCTTGTATTGAATTTTATGATTTTTGGGCTATCTCCCCATTTGAGTATTTGGTCCACCTTCACCCCAAAAATGGGTCTTGAGTGACCCTTATGAAATCCTTGGGTAGGAGATTGTTTCCTTCTTATTGTTGGTAGTTTATTGTGTAGTTATGAAGCTTGGGTGTGTGTGACCCATTTATGCTTTGGTTCCCCTAGCTTGGGGGTGGCCTCTTAGAGGCCTTGGTTGGGAGGTGAGCTTCCTATGGTCCAATCCACAATTTCCTTGCAGGTTTAGAAGCCATTGGATTTTTGGAGTTTTGGAGTTTTCTCTTGAGGAAAGTAAACAAAGAAAAGCTTTTGAATGTATATAAAAGAAAGTGAACACATATGTATCTTGTTGATCCTATGTTGTGGTAATAGATATTGTTTTGATAAGGAATTTCCTAAGAGACCCTATTGTATTGGTATATGCAAAATAGAAGAAAAGTAGAGAAGTTAAGTTACCTTGTACTCTACATGTTGAAAGAAAGATGTAGTTTCTTTAGGAACTTTGTATTTTGAAGATGTAAGTTTTATGTTATTATACCTCTCTAATGAAATAAGAAGATTTAATTTTGTTGTGTGCTTACCTTAAAATTTCATTTATTTAAAGTTTTCAATGTGAAAGTAAATTTTATAGGAATGAGTTATCATAAAAAATTAAAATAATAATAAGATATTATTTCTCTTGTTGATAGGCCTTAAAGTTCAGAAATTAAACTATTAGAAAGTTCACTAATCTCCTTTAATGGAGTAGCTTTCTGTGTTGTAAAAGAAAGAAAGCAAGAACTATTTATTTTTAAGTTTTAGATTTGTATATAAATAATGTTGCAATATGTGTGTGTGTGTGTGTGTGTGTGTGTAATCAGTTCTATTTCTCTTTTAGATTGGGGATATTCATCTAAAACTCCTTATTAGATTATTTGAAAATAAAGAAAGTAGATAAATGCCTTTGTAGACTCATGTTATGTAAATCAGTATTCTAACAAAAAAAAAAAGATTTTAGGTTTGTACATTTGTTTAAAATGATAAAAGTAATTCCTTATATCATGCATCAAAGGTGTTCAAGAGAATACACTATTTATTTTAAACAGAAAAGAAATTTTTAAGCTATTTGGTTAAACCTCTATATTTTAAACTATGCATAAATGCTATTTTTATTTTATATTATTTGTTGTTAGCATGCTATTTATATTCTCTTTTAAAAAAAAATAATACATTAAACCCATTTCAATTAAACTGGCATTGTTTATGTTCTTTTTCTTTAAAAAAAAGGGAAAATTAAATATATGGAAGATTTTAAATATTAAAAAAAAAATTCAATTTAAATTTTTTTTTAAAAATGACAGGCTGGGCGCCCAAACCCTAACCCCCGCAGGGGAAGCACTAGGCATGGCACATGGCCAAACCGTGACCTCGGCCACGACTATGGCCATGTCACAGCATGACCTCACCTGTGTCTTTGGCAAGGCCACAACGCGACCAAAGGGGGTGTGGGTTGAGCCAGAGCTTGCCCCACCCCCCATACGTAATTTTTTTTTTTTTTAACAAAAGAAAATTAGAACAAATAATTAAAAAAAAACATGCAGATTCAAATGGTTTAAAAAAATTACTAACTAGGGTTTGACCTTGCCTTTCATGGTGAATTCATGAGTTTGAGGCAGATTTTTCTTTGCATATATATATATATATATATATATATATATATATATATATATATATATATATATATATATATATATATATATATATATATATATATATATATATATATATATATATATATATATATATATATATATATATATATATATATATATATATACATTAAGTATATATATGGATATAAGTATTTGTCACACAAGAACTCTTGAGCCTCCATTGTTGATCTTCTTCAACCTGGAAGTAGAAATAACACAAAATTAAGAGCTTTCCCATTAGGATATTGAAGGAGAAGTTTTTAGAGACCAAAAAATGAAGTTTTGAGAGAGTTTTGGAACTTTTCTTTTGCCCTCAAGCCCTAATTTCGGGATTAGGGTTAGGGAAAAGAAATTCAACTCTCATTTGAAATTAACTTTTCACCCCCCACTTTTCCCTTGTTTTATTTTTTATTATTGTTAATTGTTTTTTGGCTTATCTTTTTTTTCTTTAATCTTTAGTAAAAGTATGATCTCTTAATATAATAAGATTTGGTATTTCATTTTTAGCTAAATTTTATTATCTAAGTTAGTGAGAACTTTGATTTGCCAAGTCATTAAGAGATAATAATATTAACACCTAACTAACCTTGTGGTGCATAAGTGAAATGAATAAACTCTAAAATTGAGAATTTTACTCTAATCTACAATTATGTTAAAGTACTTGATAAGGCTATTAACTTTAATAAAGTTTTGGGTAGCTGTTTTAATTTTGTTAAATAAATTTAATTACTTACTAGTTATCGATAAAGTAAATTGCAATTTCTTATTTCAAAAGAAATCCTTGGACTGAAATATTAAGGGAAACTATTAATCGTGCTACTATAGCTATTTAATTATTGTCAATATAAGGGATTGTTAGGACAATTTCATGAGACATATTTCTTATCAGAGAACTTAACTTTAGTGAAATAAAACCTTATGATAACTATAATACTCTAATTATGCTAGGACCTATAAGTCAACTACGTTAGATTAACAATTGCATTATAATAAGCTGACCACACCATAGTAGCTTTTTTTACTTTAAATAATTGTATTCATCGTAGATGTTCAAGAACCATTAAACTTTATTCAAATCTTTTTAATTTTAACCTCTCGAGTTAGACATCTTGTATTATTAGTAGAACATAATCCTTTAAAAAAAAAATTTGGTGTGTTTTTGCTCGTAGAAATATGGGTATGACATTATGGGATCACAGCCAAGTTTGCAAACACATGGAACCTTATACCCACTACGACATTTAATTAACTCAATCATGTGAAAAATGAGCAAAGGGATGAGATATCAACAATAAATTAGCAACCTCCTCCTGAACCACCACCGAATCCTAATCAGGAGGTCTTGCTAGCCCTTCAAAACCTCATTGGGGTTATTCATGATAGGTTGCCTCCAATGATCCTTCAGTCATAGCATCAATTATCAGGAGGACATAGATGCTAGAGAGAGGACTAGGTGCCCTCCATGTTATCATGAGGAGGGATAGGGAGCACATGAGGTGGAATCTATTCACATGCTAGAACCACCACCACCCGGATTAGTTCAAAGGGCACCCCATGATGCAGGAAACCTGATAAGGGATCTCCTTTGACTTCAGCAACCTTTTTATTATGGGTCTATAGATGGCATAGAGACTGACTAATGGCTTTTGAGTTTAGATAGGTTCTTTGGGCTGTGACATTATGAGAGAAACCTTAAGGCTTGATGTGTAGTACAACTACTGAGAGGAGGTGCTTCCACATGGTGGAAGGAAGAATTTAAAAACAACACTACCATGGATACTATTACTTGGGAAATCTTCCTAGAGAGGTTTAGAGATAGGTATTTATCAGAGCATTATAGGCAGCAATGCATAGATGAGTTCCATGAGCTCCAGCAGAGGGGAGTCATAGCAATTCAGTATGAGAGTCATTTCCTTGAGCTGTTACCATATGTTGACTATATGAAGGATGAAAAATTGTGAGTCAACTATTTCCTCAAGGGACTCAATGATTGGATTTTAGGATAGGTTCGCATGACCTCTCCAGGGAACCTTTTTGAGGCCATAGAGATGGCATTGGGTATAGAGGAGATTTGGGGTAGGTGTTAAGATGCTCATGATAGGTCTCAAAACTACAACTTTGCATGTCAGTCTTAGGGTCACCAAAAGAGTCACTAGAAGGGTAACAATAGGCATTTTTGGGGGTCTTTTAATAAGAACCAACAATAGAAGACCCAATAGAATCAGAAATAGAAACCACCACAAGGTCAATAGGGCTCTAAGTCCAAATAGTGGAAAACACAAGGATCGAGGAAGGACAAGCATCGATAGTATTCAGATGCACCACCAACATGGACTCAACAGTCCTCTTAGGGAGGTTTCAGTGGGTCTAGGAGGACCAGTGGACATCAGTACTCTAGGCCACATGGAGTTCAGACTCACACACGTGGTCCTTGTTATGCATGTGGTGCCATGGGGAACTTAGCTCATGATTTCCCTCAATGTTAGATGGTAGGTAGTCAGCATATGGCAGCATCAGAGCCTACAATTGGAGACTTTGGAAAGTCTCAAAGGGTATTTGCAATTGGGGATAACTACCAGACCAAGCACCAAGCATCAATGATAGAGGCTGTAGGTATGATCAATGGTATTAGTGTAACCATTTTGTTTGATTCTAGTGCTATTGATTCTTTCATATCTCCATTTGTTGTGGAGCGTTATGGTTTTGTGGCAGCTAGACAAGAAGTTAGTTGGGAATTGGAGTTAGCATCAGGGTCTAGAGTGTCATTCAACTCCTTAGTGAAGGATATCCAGGTGTAGATTGGAGAATTGACCACTACTGTAGATCTTTGTATCATGCCTCTTGGTTCTTATGACCTAGTACTTGGCATGGATTAGCTTTATTCCCATAGAGCTAAGTTAGATTCTTGATAGAAGAGGATTGAGTGCCTTGATGATCATGGTACACCTATTGTGATTTGTGGGATTCAGAGAGGCATTTACTTTCGTATAATCTCAGCCATCCAGCTTAAGAGGAGCATGTAGAAGGGATGATAGTTAGTTTCTATTACTATCAGTGATAGAGGGGATGAGGGGGAAAGGGAACTATCTCTTGATGATTACCCTATACTTCAAGAGTTTGTAGATGTGTTTCCTACTAAGCTTCTAGGCATGCCTCCTTGTAGAGTAGTAGATTCTCATATAGATCTTGTGCTAGGAGCTACTCTAGTTTAAAGGGAACCTTATAGGATGACCAATAATGAGCTTAATGAGCTTAATGAGCTCAAGATCTAGTTAGAGGAAATTTTGGAGAAGGGTCACATATGCCCTAGTGTTTCACCTTGGGGCACACCCATTATCTTTGTTAAGAAGAAGGATAGATCCTTGCAGTTATGTATGGATTACGGATAGTTGAATAAGCTTACCATCAAGAATTGATATCCACTTCCTAGGATTGATGATTTATTTGATCAGCTTAAGGGTGCTAAAGTGTTTTCCAAGATTGATCTCAAGTCAGGTTACCACCAGTTACGGATTGTGGATAGTGATATTCCAAAAACTAAATTCCATATGAGATATGGGCATTATGAGTTCATAGTTGTACCTTTTGGACTCACCAATACTCCAGTAGTTTTCATGAGCCCTATGAACAGGGTATTCCACACTTTCCTAGATAATTTTGTAGTTGTCTTCCTTGATGATATCCTAGTATATTCTCAGGATGAAGAGGAGCAAGAAGAGCACTTGAGGTAGGTATTACAATGTCCTAGAGACAATAAGTTGTATGGAAGCTTGTCCAAATGTGCTTTTCATAGGACAAAGATTCATTACCTTGGGCACATTATTTTAGGTGGTGGGATCTCAGTTGACCCATCTAAGATTAGAGCCATCATGGATTGGCCTACACCTACTTCAGTGACCGAGGTCAAGATTTTTATGGGATTGGCAGGTTACTACAAGTATTTTGTAGAGGGGTTTTCTAGAGTGGTTCATCCTATCACTTCTCTTCAATGTAAGGGAATGATGTTTGAGTGGACCGAGAAGTGCGAGAGGGCCTTCGAGGAACTCAAGAAGGCACTCACTAGTGCTCCTATTATGGAAGTGCTTGATCCTTCAACGGATTTCATTGTATGCATAGATGCTTCCTTGGATGGTTCATTGTATGACATTCTTATGCAGAATGGGTGAGCCATTCCATATGAATCTAAGAAACTTAAGACTCATGAGCTTAATTACCCCACTTATGACCTTGAGTTACTTGTGGTCATTCTTTCCTTAGTGAGATGGCCACATTTCCTTTTGGGTCATTGATTTGAGCTCCATTTAGATAATCAGAGCTTACAATATATTTTCACTTAGCTGAACGTGAATGCTTGACAAAGGAGATGGATGGAATTCCTATGTGAGTACAATTTTTTTGTCCACTACATAAAGGGAAAAGAGACTATGGTTGCCGATGCTTTGAGTAGGAGGTTCCATGGGGCCTATTCTATGATTGTAGGTACAAAATGTATAGATCCAATACTGCACCATTTGCATGAGGATGTTTGGTATGTAGAGGTCAATCAGATTATTCAGTCTCAAAGTACCCTTGAGGGTAAGTATTTAGGATATTCCCTAGATTTTGATGGGCTTTTACGCCATAGAGGACACATCTATGTCCCTTCCTCTAGAGATTTGTGAGTGTTCATTAGGTTAGAGGCTCATAGAGCACCTTATGCAATGCATCTCAGAGTCAAGAAGATGCATGTATATTTGAGGCAGTTATATCATTGGCTAGGGATGAGAGAGAACATAGTTGAGATAGTGACATGATGTCTTGAGTGTCAGAGGGTTAAGGAAGAGCGTCGCCACCCTGGTGGTTTTCTTCAGCCTCATGAGATACCAGAGCAGAAGTGGGATGTTATTTCCATGGACATCATCATTGGTCTCCCTATGTCATCTCAACACCATGATGCCATCATGGTGATAGTTTACAAGCTGACCAAAGTAGCCCACTTCTCACCCATTCAAACCACTTTTACAACCCCAAAAGTAGCACAGGTTTTCTTGTGGGATATTGTTAGACATCATGGCATACCTTGTAAGATTATTTCTGATCAAGATTCTCTCTTTACAACATCCTTCTAGAGAGGATTACAGACAACTTTGGGCACTAAGCTCAATTTTAGCACTGCTTATCACCCAGAGACAGATGGTCTGACAGAGAGGGTAAATCAGGTGTTGGAAGATATGCTCCACATGTATGTCATGGATCATCATACTAGGTGGGAGGAGCACCTTCATTTGGTTGATTTTGCCTACAATAATGGGAATCATACTTCCCTAGGTATGCCTCCCTATCAGGCATTGTATGGCAGACCATGTAGGACACCTTTCAATGGGGACTGCATTGAGGATAGATTTTCTTTAGGCCCTGAGTTAGTGTGATAGTTGGAACAATAGGTGACTTTGATTAGATAGTGTTTGAATGAAGTACATGATAGATAGAAGTATGCAAATGCCAAGAGGGAGGATTGTAGTTACCAGGTTGGGGATAGATTCTTTCTGAGAGAGAAACCACATAAGAGTCCAATTCATTTTGGAAAGGGCTCTATGCTTGCACCTAGATTTTTTGGTCCTTTTGAGATTCTTGAGAGAATAGGTCATGTTGCCTATCATCTAGCCTTGCCACCTAGCCTGTTACGCATCCATGATGTCTTTCATATGTCATTATTGAGGAAGTATATTTTTGATGAGTCTCATATCATAGATTGGGATTTCTTGTAGGTGGAGTTGTATGGCTAGTTAGCTTTGGAGCCCATCCACATTTTGGTGCGTCAAATGCTAGCTCTTTGAGGCTGAGAGTTGGACTAGGTTAGGGTCTAGTGGGATTGCTATGATCAGGTTACAACATCATGGGAGGATGCAACGTAGATGAGAGCACAGTACCCCTATCTTTTTTGATGAACTCTAGGAGGAAGTTCATGCCTAGGGGGGAGGATGTGAGGCCTCACCCCGAGCCTATCATAGTCTTTTAGTTTCTCCATTTGAGATAGACCTATTTGATACTCCATTTTGATGCTTTATGGTTTCTTGAATCTATATTATGGATATTATTACAATAGAGGTTACATGCACATTTTGTTATGTTTATTTTGATGATTACTATGATATCATTATGGATTATACTTGTGTGATTATTTTAGTTTTATGAATGTTATGATGTCATGATGATATTTAATTTTGTAAATGAATTATTTTTGCAATGATTATGTTACGAGCTTAATTAAGTGATGAAATTGTATATTACATGATGAGTTGAATGTATGTCATAGATGAATTATTAAGCCATGTGAATTATGACTTAATTAGGCATATTGTAGATGAATTATTTTGATCATCAATTTTATGAATTTACATGTATATTTCCTTGGACTACTAATGTTGGGTTTTAGTGTGCATGGAATTACACCATGTTAAATTCGGGGAACCAAAGCATAGACCTATGTTTATTCAGTTAGCCAAGGTTGTGTCTAATAAGAGACAAAACTTCATTGTATCATTTTTTATTCGTAAACATAATGAGCATGTGTCTAATTTATTAATATGTTTAAATTATGAATGTTTATTATTTTGTGAATGCCCAAGTGGATGTGCCACATGGCTTGTGATGTGTAACTCTTGTTGTGTCATTTGACACTTGTAAGTGTACTTGTGGCCACAACATGTCCACTTGAGGATTGGATGCCCATCAACCTAGGATAGTACCCTTGAGGATCCCCATGTGAAATCCCTTGGCTAGGGAGCTTAAGGTAGTGTCAATTCATGAATTTCGAAATTGAACTTGTCACGAGTATTTGGAGGGTCAAAAAGGTGCCTAGGGGTGTGTTTAGACTATTTTTTAGTTAGCCCACTTGGTATACCTATGGGTAAGGGTCATTTTTTCACCATAGGAAAACCCATAGTTGACCAAAAGACCCTTCCAAAATTTGGTATTTCAAGATAGCGGAAAATCAACTTTTGGGACCAAGTTTCAGTAAGAACACCATCCATTAGAATGGTAGTTCTTCTTCCACCTTTTTAGCTTAGCTTTGTAAGAGGCCATTTTCAGAAACCTTGTAAGGAACTTAGGGAAGACCACTCAATGGGAAGGAAACCTTATCCCTAGGAATTTGTGGGAAGAAATGTTGAGGCCTTTTTAGAGAGAACTCTTCTTTTGGAAGAGTTTGAACACCCACTCTCTAACTTAGAGACTAAACTAGTTTTGGTGAAGGTTGGGAAAGGAGAAGAATCTTGGATAAGGACGATCTCACATCGACACTTGCCATTTTATTTGGATGTAGGTTGGTGGATCCAACTTGATATGATGTTCTTGTTGTATGAGAAAATTTATTTTGTGAGTTGATTGAATTGGAACAATCTTCATGTTCTTGTTTGTTTGTTCTTTATGTTGAGTAGTTGTGCAATGTAAATATTATTCTCTTTTAGATATTGTGAGGATCATGGTTTGTTTTTGTAATCTTTTCATCTTTTTGAGTTTTTATTTGGGAGTCTCAAGGCCACACTCACCATTGGCAGGTAAAAGTAGCCTTGGGGGTGAAGGATTTTTAGGATAGCTCATGGGTGTAGAGTCTCGCCTCAAGGAGGAGAAGGAGAAATCATGGAGTATGGGCTCTTGATACCAATTTCATGGGGGTCAATTTGGCTACAATGCCTTGGGGGTCATAAGGAATGTGGTTGTATTTGTGTATGGAAGTAGATACTATGTGCTATTTCTTGCCTTGTGAAGGCTTGTATTGAATTTTATGGTTTTTGGGCTATCTCCCTATTTGAGTATTTGGTCCACCTTCACCCCAAAAATGGGTCTTGAGTGACCCTTGTGAAATCCTTGGGTAGCGGATTGTTTTGTTCTTGTTGTTCGTAGTTTCTTGTGCAGTTGTGAAGCTTGTGTGTGTGTGACCCGTTTATGCTTTGGTTCCCCTAGCTAAGGGGTGGCCTCTAGAGGCCTTGGTTGGGAGGTGAGCTTCCTATGGTCCAATCCACAATTTCCTTGCAAGTTTAGAAGCCCTTGGATTCTTGGAGTTTTGAAGTTTTCCCTTGAAGAAAGTAAAGAAAGAAAATCTATTGAATGTATATAAAAGAAAGTGAACACATATGTTTCTTGTTC
>BSBK01015416.1:0-22500 GCA_027943335.1 Chamaecyparis obtusa
GGATGATGTAAATTTCAATGGAAATAAAGATAATGAGATGTTATGTAATTCATAATATGTATAAGATGAATCCTTGCATGTTTCTTAAAAGATCTTTATCTCTCTCTCTACCATTGAAATTACTCTCTTAATTATTGCAATGAGTTCTTCAAGTTGATAGATTCTATATTGTATTGTTATCATCACTTATTTGGATGAAATAGGAATATTGTAGTTTTCTATTAGATGTTTTTAATTGTCTAAGAACATTGGAAATAAACTCTGTATATATGTTTTATATCACTCTATTAGTTCTATAAGATTGTGATGAAACAGCTATGAAATATGAATGAATTGTTAATATTAGATTTACTATTAAACTATGATACTCATGAATGAAACACTATCTAATTTCAATATCCTAAACTCTTCATTCCATTTTAAAAATCATTAAATTTTCATTTGCTATACTCTTATAAGTTTTCAAAAAAAGATTGAACTAGAAGTGCTTAAAAAAAAATTAGCACTCTACAGCAAATTTTTAAGAGAGCAAAATTGCTCTCTGGATTTTGTATGGGATAGAAATCCCATACAAAAATCCTTACCACAGTCTTATTAAAATATAAAACAAGACACCTAATTTAATAACTAATATAAAAACTAATATAATATCCAATAAAATATCTCTCCAAACTTAACTACCCCTTACCTCATTAATTTCCCCTTATCTCTTTGTCTACTCTTAAACCCACGCAGAGGATGATGATGTTTCTAATAATATAAACAAAAAATATATATTTTAAAATACCTATTAAATCCTTAACCCCACGTTGGACTTTGGGAAGTTTGTAAGTGGAGGCATTTCTAAGAGGATGAGTCATTGTTTGTAAGGACAAGGCTAGTTTAGTAAAGTTAGTTTAGTTAGTAGTTAATTTAGATGTTTAGATAGTTATTAAGTTAGTTTAGTGGATAATAAAGTTATGAATTATTTTATGATATTTTGTTATTTTTGCATATATGGATTTATTATTAGTGTAGAAAGATAATATGTTATGCAATGTAATTTTTATAGTAATTGGTTATTCCATTTTGTTCCATATTGTTAATTTTAAGCATGTATTATTTAATAGTTAATATATTATAATTTATTAATTAAATAATAACTATATTACTTAATTAATATTTTATAATTATTAATTAATATTATATAATAATTAAATATAATTATTGATTCAGATCTATAGTTTATATTTCCCAATTTATTAATTCGTTTAATAAATAAATTCATGTATATCCTATAATTTCGGAAACGGACAGTTTAAACTCCTTTATCGAATTGGACTTAATTTAATTATTTTGAAAGTTGATTGACCTATTAATGGAATGACGTAAACTTTAGTCAACCATTTCCTCTTAGTCAACTTATGAATTTTCTAGTTCGTCAAACGACAATCTCGATCGACAAGTTGTTCGTCGATCTTCTCCTTATTGATTCTCAGCTAGTATCTTATGGAAACAACATTGTTGAGGTTATTCACCTGATTCTTTTGAAGCCTCGTCATAGACTTTCTTAACCGCATCATGAACGTAGGAAACTTTATCACCTTTTTAAAAAAATTTGTTGGTTGTGTTTTGACCCTACTTTTGGGCATCACAACTAAACTCAAGGGTGGATCTGTGGGAAGATGCTAGATGCATCATCGATATACTTGTCTTCATGAGAGATATCGATGCCACGTATGATCACTTGAGTGTCGTCGGTTCAGTGAGGAACCTTCAGGACTAAACTCAAGGGTAGATCTATGTGATGACACCTTCCTACTCACACCTTAGATATCCTACATAGGTCATTGCCTCTGGTAACCCGTATACCCTTCTTGTTCTAGAGATATCCTTCTTAGGTTGTGATTTGGGGTTTGGTCCTTAGTATGTGTGTGGGCCTAGTGTTATCTCCCTAGCATGGTGGGGTGGACCTCTGGGTTCCACATGGTCGAGAGGTAGTGTACTTCTCCATTGAGACTATTGCAGATATCCTTCATCACCTGATTGTTACTTGGACTAGATCACCACCATTGTTGCAGATTCATGTATAAGATGTTAGATGTTATTATCTTGTACTTGTAGGAGGTTTATTTGATTATTTATGATCCCTGCATGGATCCATGTTGCATTTGATAATTGTAATTGTATTAAATATCACCACATACCCTACGACATGTGTAGTGGATGTAGGTGATCATATGATGTAATGTAATTTGATTTAGAGAGATGTACTTACTTTCATTGTGTACTTAAAAGTTCTTTAGCATTTGATCATGTTAGCGTAGTGTTAGTTAGACAATGTAATACTGCGTCAGGGACCCTTGAGAATGAAAATGAAATGATGTGTTTATTCAAATTCATGAATGTAAATCATTGTGAATCTATGTTCAATGTGCTTGTTAACTTTAGTAAACAAAAAAAAAAATTGTTGCATAACTTAGCATAGCTTTTAGTGTTAATCTCTTGGGTCTCCTGGCGGGGTGTTATAGCATTCCTCTATTGAAAAAAAATCCAAAAAAGAACATCTAAAAAAATAAATCTGAATAAAATACTAATCTAAATAAAATACTAAAAACTAAATCTAAATAAAATGCTTAATCTAAATTTAATACTAAACTGTACATTTAAATCTAAATGTAAATATAGCATTTAAAACTAAATCTAAAAAAACATTTCAATATATATCTAAAACATTTAAATATATATCTAAATCTAAATAAAAATTTAGATCTAATTTAAAATCTAAATAGAACATTTCAAAAGTGAATAAAAAAATAATTTTTAAAACTAAATTTACAAAATAAAATCTAAAAATAAATGTCTCACTTTGAAATGTGATTGCTTTTGAAATATCCTCCAAATCTCTCTCTTGCTCCAAATCAAAAAATGAAATGGGCAAAGGCTTCTTTTATAATCTCACGGTGCCTCTTTATCTTCTCAAAATCGTGATTCTTTGTATTCCTTTGTGACTATTTGCATTCAAATGCAGCTCTTTGCATTCCTCTATTGGAAACAAATCCGAAAAAGTAAATCTTAAAAATGCCATTTGGCATTTTTTTTTTTAATCTTAATCCATCTTTTTTATTTTTTTGAATGCCATTTGGCATCAATTATCTTAATTCTATTTTTTTATTTTTAAATTATACGTAACTCACAAAAACTCTTTGCATTCCTCTATTGAAAACAAATTCGAAAAAGAAAATCCTAGAAAGCAAATTGAAAAAATACCATTTGGCATTAATTATCTTAATTCCATTTTTTTATTTTTAAATTATACGTAACTGACAACAAATCTTTTTTTGTACACGGCACATTCCTTGGAATATGTCGTGCTGGTGTCCTCCTCTTCCGCTACGGCTGTATAGGAATGCCTCTCGGCATAAATATTTTTCAAACATAATTTATAAAGATATGGAAATTGATAATAAGACATAAATATATAAAATGATAAAGTTTTGATGAACTTTTTGTTGATGATATGGATACTTTTCAAGAAGAGAAGTATATATTTGATTAGGAAGAGTATAGATACTCAAGACAATTAAGGAATGTTTTCTTTTAGCTTCTTTAGATTTATAAAAAGTCATTGTGGGTGAGTTAAAATTTGAATTTAATTATTTATATTTTTTTGCCATCAACCCAATAAATATAGAGGAGTATTTTTTATTGTTGAGTTTTTTAAAAAAAATTTGTATTCTTGTATTGTGTTTAATGTTCTTTTCTTATTATGAAAAGATTGAGGATCCTTTTGAAATACTTTATTATTTATCAAAAATAGATGTAAAAACGTAATTAATTGTATATCATAAATATTATTTTCTACATCTCCAAATAAAACCATTACAAAACTTAACAAATTATTAAAAGTATAACACAAATGTTGTAAATGAATAATATATATTGATAACATAAATTTCATTAGTTATTATATTTATCATATAATTATCTTCAAATTTTATATATAATAATTTCATTTTCTTTATTTATTAAATCCATTTAATAATTTTAAAGATCTATTTTAAATTTTATATATTTTGATTAAGTTTTTTAATTATCTTTTTCTCATATTTAAGAGTCAAAATAAAATCATATAAACATTTGTCTATAGTTGAGAAAAAAAATCTAACCATCTATCTCTATCGAGAATAATGTTTAAAAAAACATACAACAAACCCTACTTATGAAAGCACCTCACAACACAATAATTTCTTAAGTATCCTTGAACATGATGTTTATAGACATCTTAAAAGTTCAAATATACAAATTAAATCTGTTAACAAATCTGAGGCAAACCTTAGAGAAGCCACAACCACTAACTGTCCCGAAACAAATGTAAACATTTTTATTCTCTAAACATGTAGAGAACATTGTCGAATCAAAACGATAAAAAACATTATCACTGTTTGCCCTTCAAACCCTCAAAACACACAACCGTAGTACAAAGAAAAAAGAAATATGTCTGGTTCGGCAATGTAGCCCGCCTTCTCAACAATCAACACTACGCGTCCAAAACATACATATTAATTTTTAATAAACATCGTCAACCCGGACTCTATACTTCTAGTTTCATTCAAACAATTAGAATGTTTAGAATAGTTATTCCCTCATATTCATATTGCAAGTTAAGGAAAAGCAGAAGGATAACTAAAATCGACTACTTGAAATCATTTTAATCCTTTCAAAATTGATCAAGGATAGTATATGTGCTATTGTAAACAAAATATAGAGTTTGATGAGCTGCAAAAAATTGGAAAGAAGAGATCATAGTAGAGACTCCTCTGGTTATATAGGAGAACAAAGTATGACTCTTCGCCTGCTTCGCTTTGCAATCGTACGCCGACTATTCGACACATCCTGTTCCATCTGCAAAATGTCATAAATCTTTCATCATCTTGTGTTTCATTTACAATCAGTTCTCATACAGAAAAAAAGAAGAAATAAACATCTGCCTATTTTTCTTACCCTTTTTATTTCTTTGTAGGAAACAGATTTGTTATTATGTTTGAATGGTCCAACATGAACATTTCTAGATATTGGGATCTTCTCACAATAATAGAATGAGTTCCTCCTGGATCGGGCAGAGGCATTCACACAACTAGACTTCTTTCGTAACGTTTTCAATACCCATTTTGAAGCATAACCGATGCCTTTCAGTGGATTCCTCTGGGGACGTTTTACCTCCAATTGTTTTTCCTGTATTAATGGCACTCTTTCAGAAATGATATTTTCCATTTTGACCACTGTTAAGAGATCCAACATTTCCTTCTTATAGCTTTCTCAATTTCAGATGCAACAGTTTCCTTTTCCCTGAGTGGACGCTCACATATTTCGAAATATGTCTGTTATATGCTCAACATCTTGGCTGGAATATCAATGTGATGTTATTAGGGCGCATGTTTACGTAGCTCTTAACGCATATCCGTTGGGACAACGAGGGCTTTACTAATTCTGAATGGACCGTTCTTGATCTGGAGATAATGATTATATTTTGTTGTTGTAAGACTCTATCTGTTCTAACAAATTATTCTTCCCGCTTTCAACTAAAAGCCATTTGCATTATTCTATCCTAAAAATAGACTCGGTTAACAAAGAGTTTGCAAGTGTTTAAAGAAACTGTTGTTAAATGTTCTCGCGGGTAGCGGTCTTATCTTTCTCTCTCTTTTTTCATGTCATATTAATGTTTTAATGAAGATGGATAGATGTTCTATATGTTATTCTACCTAATTTTTTAAATGGATACGAACACTCAACCAACCACACAATTGGACAGCTAACAAGACACAACACCGAAGCTACAAAACTAAAATTACAGTTGTTTAATGAAGCGATTCAAGATTTTTTCTGATAAATAGTCTCTTTATTTTCAATATTCTGAGATTTAATCTTCTAGACATCTTTACTTGTAATGATTCTGTTGGAACACTAAATTTATTCAAAATTTAGTGTTTCATAAGAATAAGAAAATTATGAAAATCCTACAAATAATTATTTTCCATGATATTGTGCATAGGTCATCACCAAGCTTCTATATTTGTCAATGACGAAGAGAGCTTTGCATGGGTTGAAGCTACTGAAATTTTGTTTGCTGTCACAGTCTAGTGAAGTTGATTTGAGAAGAATGGTTCATTTAATAGTTTAGGAACTTTCTCGATTGACACTACTACATAGAGGGGGGTTAAAGATATTGTTTTAATAAATTGTCTTAATTTGAGAAAAAAAAAAGTTGTGTACTATCTCAAATATTGTCTTTAATCAACTGTCTTAATATATTGTCTTAAAAATTATCTCTATAAAGACAATATGGAACAAAAGTATTTTTATCTCCTACAGACAATATCTCATTAACCTCAACTATTCTCTCTAAAGAGACAATATGCCTTAAAATTCAACTATTATCTCTAGAGAGGGAATGTCTTTAGATTTTGACTATTGTCTCCCTAGAGACAATATTAAAAAATGTATTGAAAAAATATATAATTTTTTTAAAATATTTTTTATTGTAGTTTTCAACATTGAGTGTTTTCAAATAGCGATAATACAATATTCCTTGAAATTATTCCAATATTTTTTGCCTTACAAATATACTCAAGAAAGTAGCATAGTAGACTAACTTCAATAGAAATACTATATTAATTATAATTATTTTTAATATTTTGTATCTTACAAAATAATGTGTGAGTTCCCCCACTACCCAAAAAAATACAGTGGATAGAACATAACCATTATTGAATATTGACACTAATTTCTCAAACACTACAACCTCATAGTAAAGTATATAAAGACTCCTCCATACTATACATGTCCACCATGTTCAATGGTCTAGTACAAAATCTCATTGATTTGACTACATATTTTTTATGAAGATAACTCGAAGAAAATGTTTTATTTTCAACATGTTGGAGTTGTAGTGTTTTCAGCATGGCATTTCTTGAATGATCACTTGTAAATGCAATTTTGCAACAATATTTTTCAACTGAACATGAAGCATTTATTTTTCTTCATGTTTCTCCTATAGCTTAAAAGATAGAAAAGATTGAACTAGACAAGAAGCATCTCATATTCTTCATGTTTCTCTTGTAGCCTGAAAGAGAGATGAGAAAATAATTTATTGATTCAAAGAATAATAAATTTTGTGAAGAAAATGAAAAGAAGAGTGCAGCTATAGTAGTCTGTATGTAAATAAACAACAATTTATTTGAAAAGAGAAGCATTCCATTGATGAATAGAAAAAAAGAAAAATTCTTAGAAAGGATGACAATGATCGTCATAAGAGGTCATGATAACAATTTGTAACATCAAAAGAGAAATTAGCACTATAATCTAAAGTCAATGGCATACCCTTGAAAGGAACATACCACAAGAAAGGAATCATGAAAGGTATTGAGTATGATAAGGGAATAACTACCAATAGCACTAGAGCATCATAATGAAAGTGATCAAGATCTATTAACAATAAGAAGAATGTAAATAGAAATGACATAGAGTGTATAAAAGAGTAATCAAAGGTCATGTTGTGATAGGAAGTAATGTTTATAAAAAGAAGAAGAAATATATCATTGCCATGAAGAAGAGAAAGAGAAATATTCATGTGTCAAAAATAATTTTATCATTAAAAAAAAGTTATGTGGATTCTTTTATGGAGGTCACAAAAATATAGAATCACAATCTATAGATCATAGTGGTTGTCATGATGAGTCCGATAAGAAAATATATTGTAAGCATTATGACTTATCTCCTAGAGCATGAGAAGTTGACCACCGTCAAAGGTAGTGATCATTGTTATAACAAGGGCAACCAAAGATATAGTTATAATTTCTTGTAAGTAGAAACATTAAATATGACTAGATCCTAGTTAGAATAGTAGTGGATTCAAATAAACAATGGTGAATGAGAGGTCTAAAACATTGATCTTGAAAAGGGACCTCTAATGTTTCAATGAGATTTAGTGCAATAGAAAAGTAGATGGTCAAGACATGTTATTATAGCATGTATCCTGTATGAAACAATGAAGAGTCTATTCATGATAATGAATAATGCTATTACAAAAAAGTAATTAAAGAGAAGTAAGAAATAAATTTAATGCATGAGTAAAAGGTTAAATGAGGTAGTCATGTCATGTTTCATTGAATATATAGTATTCATTGTTTAAAGAAGGAAGAGAAACATACTAAAGGTACTCACAATCATATAATCACAATAATCACTAGTTAGTAATTGCAAGAAATACATAATGTAATAGTGAAGATGGTAATGAGGATTAAATTTAATCTCATGATAATGTAGTTAAAAATGCATATGAAGTTGGCAAAACAATGTAGATCACAAAGTTAGAGAAAAGGAAAATAGTCCTTTGGAGGATAGGTATTGTAAAAACTAAACTTCAATTATAATAAAAGTACCATGACAATCTGAAAACTGTTAGGAGAATTCAATAGAGATCTAAGGATAAAACCATGACAAAAGAATATTGTAATGGAAAACATAAAGATTGCCTTTAAGTTCAAGGAGCCATGAATCTTTCAAAAAATAAAATATTCTAGTAACTTCTTACTACATACCTGGGTTTCAAATTTAACATTGTACCCCTTCCTTTGTGTCCACTTTCTACAAGGCACTATTCTAATTGTGGTTGTAGTCTATTTATCACATTAAACACCCTCCTCATTATTCTTGTTTCCAACTTGCTAATATTTAATGATAGTTTCATGTTGAGGTTCAAGAATGACTATTGAATCTTTTTGTTCAACAAAGAATTCATCATCTTCCTCTATCTCCTCTTCATGATCACTAATTAATGAATTTTATTGTTGGGATTCCTATACACAACACAATTTAACTTATTAAAATAACATAACCTCTAATTAAATTATTGCATGTCATAGAATATTATAAATAACTTACCTCAAATTAGAGTATTATAAAAATATCAGTAACAATGCAAATCCATGAAAACTATCAACACAATGATATCATTCATTAAGAGCAATCATGTAACAACAAATGAAGTGATTGAATGAATGAAAATACAATGATTTATATTATAATAGAGATAAAAAAACAAGTAAAGATAAAATACAAGAAAGAATGTTAAGAGAAATAGAGGATAGTATGTTATGAAGATCACTTATTCATTACCATGATGAGAAGAAAACAATGGTATTAGGATACATAATATTGAATGAAAAAATGAAATGACTTCAAAGGAGCAGAAGGTTCAAAAGATGAAACATAAATACCATAATAGTGATGAAGATGAGGTAAATACAGGCATCAATGATTGTAGTTCAACAAGGTTACAAGTGTAAAAAAATCATGATATTGAAAGAATGGTATGAATAATGTAAGTACAATAACTAAAAGATTGCACTAAATTAGTAAGAACAATCAAGGTTATAGGAGGAAAGTGATCGACATTATCATAGATAAAAGAGAAAGTAGTGTTTTCATGAAAATTGCAACCAACTATCAAGGAAACGTCCAACAAACAATGTGTCAACACATTGCCCAGTCTGCCTAGGTGGCATACCATGTTGGTAGCCAAACCTCAAAAAATACAAAAAAGCCAGAAGTTTGTACTTTTGTTGTTTTTTTCTCTGGTCAAAATAGAAAATGTCAAAAAACTAAAAGTACACTTTTCTAGATCTCAGAACTATGATTCTAGATATATAAATTTTATAATGTTTCAACAATAAAATGTTGAACAAATTTGCTAAAAACTAAATGTAGGTATATTAAGCTTTGAGAAGTCATTGATTCAAAAATAAATAAATAAACGCTAAATCAATTAATAAAATTTCAAAAATTATATACAACACTAGAGAAGAGATTCCTCTTCAAAAATATGTAATTTATTTAGTTTTTGGTATAGTTTTGATCGAGCAAAATTGGCGGCAGACAAAAACTATTGATTTTAGTAAGTTCAACTTTGAATACTTATAATAGGAAGACTATAGATTAAAACACTTCTTTTTTCTACACTAGCTATGCATGCCATCTAAAATATATTCTAAAATACGAGGAAAAAATAACTTTTTACTTATAATGATTTGGTGGGAAGTAAACTCCCTAATTTATAGTATTTTTCAAAAAATGAAAAATAGATCTAAAAATAAAAAATATATATATTAATTTTGTTCAAATTTTTAAAAAAAATTATAGACATAAAATTCATCCCATTTCACACATTTAATCATTTTACATCATCTTAAAATTCTCGACAGAAATGTAACTTTTATGCCCTTGAAGTTTTACAGTTTTGGTATTGTTAGCCTTTTCCCTTATAAAAGTGTGACAACTTATTGTGCTTTTACCCCATATCCCTACTAATTTTAATTTCCAAGCACAATATAGATGGGATTGATTTACCAGACCTTTAAACTAAGGTAACTCTACAAAATTTGGCATTTTGATCACCAAGAAGGTGAGAGCATAGGCCTACTATCTATTTTCACAAACACATGAGGTCTTTTCTAATTAAACTATGTGATTAAAAATTCAAATTGTCATAGTAAATGAAAAATGCTTGAAATAAAAGGGTTCTTAGCGTGCACTTTGTTTGATGTTTATGCACATTTTATATATACTCTTACATGGGAAAATGCTCCAACTTCTTATCATCCTCAACAAGCTTGATTTTTTTCATTTTAAATCCCTCCACAACATACATGCAAATTGTTAGGAGAAAGAGGTCTTTGACATGCATTATTTTGTAGAGTCATATGTTGAAACAACAAGGTTAGTAACACATGTTGAATCCTAAAATTTGGTTAAGTTTGAATTTTTTTTAAATCTTCCAAAATCTAGAATTTGCATTATAACACCTAGAGATATGAAATCACTATCAAACATCCTGAAAGTATATATTTAAATTATAAATTAAAAGAATAAGAAAGTTATATTTTAAATATATATATTTTAAATTCAAAAGATGGCAATTGCAAAAATTGATATTTTAATTGTGATAATAAAATAGGTCAATTACAGTAATAAGACAGGAAATTGTGGGAAAATTCCATGAATTGCAATAGAATACTCTAGTAATTATGGAAAAGCACCTAAAAATATGGCAATATACAAATTGAATGGGAGAAAATTATATGAAAAATGCAGAAAAGCACAAATGAATGTAGAAGAATGTTATGCCAGTTGTGGCACTTCCAAACTAGTTATTTTACTATATCTGCAATTGTAAAAATCAAGCATACAATTGTCAAATAATAAACAAAAGATGAAGAAAAATAGTCATGACTGTGTTAGATAACTCAAAGTGGGGGGGGGGGGTGAATCAATTAACCCCAGTTATCCTCCAGTCCCAATCTCCTAGATGTACATATTAAAAATTTTCAATCAAATAATCATATGAGTAAGTTATTAACTGTGTCATTCTCTTTATCTACTAATTGCAAGTAAATTAAGTATTGTGTTCATCAATATTTTCAATTATGAAATGTGTATTTAGTAAAATAACAATTCAACACATCATACACACAACACATAGATTTTTAACATGGAAAACATGTTAAGGGAACAACCACCTGGGACTGGTAACCCAAAATAATTCACTCTTCTAAAGTGAGCTCGGTTAGGAGCCAACCCTATTAAAGGTTACAAAGCACACTATAAGGTGTGTCATGGTTAGAGGATTTATCACTAACAGTTCTCCTTTGACTACCATTCATGATGGGGTCAACAAGAAAACAATCAACATTCATTGAATGTCATATTGAAATACAAAAAAAAGATTGTTAAGTCCCACTTAGTTAAGAGATTTATCTATAACAATGGTTAAACTGATACAGTAATGAACTGATTCAAATACAACTATGATTTGTAGATATTCAGATCTATGTTAAGCTCAAAATACCTCCTCTGATCAATAATAAATTCAATCCTTCATATCCTCCATCTTTATTCCACTTGGTGTATGCTTCTTCGATGCTCGGTAATGTCTACAGTTCAACTCAGTTATGTCTTCAACCAATTTGATCAGTGGTGCATGAAATTAATCCTTTTCATGTAAATTCTCCTGCAGTATAAAAAATCACAGACTCAATAATGAATCTTGTGTCTCCTTAAATAGACAACATAAACCATTTTCTTTTCATCTGTTGATTTTGCCTCTTAATCTTCATTATTCATTTTCTCACTTTTACCTTCCTCAGTAGTTGTGTCATTAATACATTTTATTCTCTTTCATTCAATCAATCTTGAATTTTGTCAACCATTAGATAATCATAACAAATATTATCTTCATCCTCGAAATCATAAGCAATTGTCGAGCTCATCAATTTAGTTGGCTGTTATAAGGTTTAATTATTTCTTTCACTCAGTCAATACCAAAATGTGTCGATCATTACCAACTCAGTTATTACTATACTTGGTATACACTACACTAGCTTGGTATAGAAAAAAATCTTCATTTACCTATCACATTAACTTGTTTAGTTATGATCTTTAATACATAACAAAATCATGTAATCCAATCAAGTCAACAACATGATCTGCCATGGAATGATTAATGGAAAGAAAATGAGCAGGAATGGGAGTGGGAATGGGAGGATTTTTGAATTTGAAGGCAGATGGGAAACCAGGGTTGCAGGCTATGGGATCCGGTGGCGATGGCATTCTTGCAGAACAGGACCCTGTGGACCCAGAGAAAAAGGATGGGGTCCCACAAGAAAAGTAGAAAGACCCAGGAAAGGAAGCAGGGGTGGAGGATGAGAATCTATCTTTTCTTCTAACATCTCCCATAGTCATGAAGACCCAGGCTTGTGATCAAAATGGAATAGCCTTCAATCGTCAGTGGTCAACTCTCTTCAGAGTTAAACCTATAGGCAAGTCCTATTTCCCCTCTATTAAGGATTTATCTAATAAGGTAAAAGGAAAATATGCCATAGAGATTCCTGATGAACTGGTTGATCAAAGCATAGCTTCAATGGACCATACTCTTGTTGGAAAATTTGTGTGGTCTAGACTTAAAATAGATATTGTTAGGATTTTTACTAAAAAGAAATGGGATTAAAAGGGTCAAGTCTAAGTCACTTCCATGGCTAAGAGATTTATGTCCTTTGAGTTTTCTTGCAAGGAGGACTTAGACAAAATCCTTTATGTAGGTAGTTGGGCTATAGGAAAGGAAACCCTGGTGTTGCAAAAATGGACACTGATGGTAGATCTCAATGACTCTTTCTTTTTCCAAGCCCCAGTGTGGGTTAGATTCCCAGAACTTCCTCTGGAATTCTGGAATGAAGATTTTTTTGATGGAATAGCCAACTTCTTCAGTACCCTTCTCTTGATAGACCTAGTGAAAGATGCTAGAAGTCTCCTTACCTATGCCAAGATTTGCATAGGGGTGGAAGAGGGTCGAGAAAAACAAAAATTATAGAGCTTCGATCCAAACTAGGAAAATGTGTGTAGAAGCTGGATTACAAAAGTGTCCCATTTTCTTGTTTCCTCTGTAAGAAAGCCAAACACATAGCTAAAGCATGTCCAGCATTCCAGAACTCAGAGAAAGAAAGGAAAGAAAAAATCACTAAAAGAAATAAAATGTTGGGAAATAATACCAGATGTAATAAGTCAGGCCCATCTTGGAAGAACACTAAACCATAGGTGGGTACAGAGGCCAACATCCATAGAGTGTGGAAAAAAAAGGATCAACCAGATATCTTACCTGAGATCCTCGAAACTAGGGATGATAAGGATAAATCAGCAAATGGGGAGTCAACAAGACAATATGATAACATCAAAGAGCTAACAAGTCAAGACAATACAAATCTCAGAGAGGATTTTCCTTTCTTAGAAGGCATAGGTATGGAAGTCAACATTCAGAAAGATACCATGGAAGAAAAAAAGGAAGATGGTCTGGTAGAAGGAGGCAACTCATTCCCTGGGTCTATTTTTGTCCTCATTGTTACAGATTCCCTAGAATCCCCACTTGAAGAATTCTTTTCTTGTCTGATAAGGGACAAGTCTAAAGGCACCCCATCTCAAGAATCTCACCCATGTCCTAGGATGGAGGACTCAAATAAAGTGCTACAAATGGAGAAACTATTGGTCACTATTTCCCCAAGGGAGCTCACCAAGATGGAAGAGCTCTTTGTGAAATACAAAGATGTAAAGGAGGGCTAGTACAAGGTCCAAAATAAGAAGAGATCCAATAGAAGAGACCCCTCTCCAATTTCCCCTACATCAACCAAGAGCAAAAACAAAGCCGATTTGAGGCTAAACTAAAAACCCCAGGCAGAAAGAGAGAAAGTCAGATCAGGCAAGAACAAGCCAGTAAGAACATTGTGGATGGAACTCAGAAAACCATCCAGGTAGGCTGTACCCCCAATAAGAAATGAAAGTCACTTCAAGGAAGCCCTATAGGCTCATCAGCTCACACAAGAAGGATGTTATAAGGAACATGATCAGGAATCATATAACACATATATTTTAAAACCAGGAAACTATTATGCAAAAGGATAAGTTAGAGGGAATAAATTTGTGGAACTCTACTAATCTTAATGTTGAAGTCATCTATGAAGAAGGAAAGGCCATGGATGCGGGTTAGGAGAATAACAAGGGCATTTTTTTTTAGCTTGGCTAGTCCAAAGCCAATTTCAACGAAGCAACCAAAGGGAACCCAGGCCAGGTAGGTAGCGGTGGAATCAGATTTGGTTTCATTGTGGTCATCCTTCCCTTAGGATCCCAAACTAATCTCTTTGTGATAGCTTGTATGACCCTCCAGTTCACCATATCCCTTGAAACTGGGGTCAAACATCTCTAGTTGGAAGCTGATTCTTTGTACATCACCAAAAGCACCAACATGTTTGATGTTTCATGGGCCATTCAAAACAATCTTGAAGCGGTCTAATTTAATCATGTGTTCAGGGATGCCACTTGGGTCATTGACTAGATCACCAAAAAGGAAGTCAGCAAGGTAGCTAACATGAACTGGCACCATGCCGAATATTTTTCAGGTGATGCGAAGGATTCTCATGATGGGGACAGACTCCAAAGTACCAAAGGAATAATAAAAGATAATCATGAAAGAAAAGGGGTTTTTCAGAGGAATTATTACATTAATGACAAGCATTGGAGGGACATTAAGGTTAATTACTATGCATCCCCTCTGCATGCTTTCTATGTTTCCTTTCCCAAGAACTGTAACTTCAAAGGCAAAAATCTAGAAAGCTAAGAACTAAGGCTACAAGAAAAATGGAAAGAATTAAGTTTTCGCCTTACCAGAGAGTAACTAGCACCTAGACTATAGCCATGGTTGGGGAAAGACATAGAAGGGAGCTGGAGAATGATAGAAAGAAGTGGAAGAATCACACTAAAGTTTGGAGCACCCTACAGAAAGGGGAAATCACCACCTTCATAGAAAGACTCCATGGTAGCAGCAAGGAGATCACCAAAAAATTTGTTAAAAGCTAGAACGAAGGAATGGTGGAGATAGAGGGTAAGTCCTTTACTGTCATGGAGGAGGTGATCTCCATGGTCACAGACATCCCTGTAGTTGGTAAAAAAATTTATAGGGATTGTAAAATTTTTGACAAAGTTGTCAATGATTTTGTGAGAGACGACAAGGAGAAGAAGGCTATTGTCAAGACAGGTACTTTCTACCAACCTGTAGGAATGAAAATGTTGTGGCAGTTTGTTCTCAAGGCCCTCATATTATACGTCACTCTGGATACTAGGTTTGATAGAATTCATACCTACCACTTTGTCTTGTTGAATCACTTTAGGCACAGAAAAAATATTTCCATCCTATTTTATCTCTATTCCTCAATAAATGAGAATATTAATGGCTTTAGAGAGAAGAACATAGCTAACGCTGCCTTGTATGAAGGCTTGTTACTATTTATATACAATTTCTTCAAAGCCCAAATTCTTGGTTAGGAAATTGCTGATAATAAAGCTAACAACAAAGATTCTGGGTCGGACTACATCCCGTCAAGTAATAGTGAGGGTACTCTTTCTAAGGATAGCGAGGAAGAAGAGCAGAAAATTTTGAAAAAGGGGTCCTCATCCAAGAAGAAACCCTGGAACTTGGTCAAAATCAAAAAATCTCTAAAAAGGCAGGACAAAAAATATATAAACTTGGATGAGGAGTATAACGACAATGAGGAAGACATGAATACAGATGATGAGGAGGGAAACCCAAACAAGGAAGCCACAAAAATTTCAGAACAGGTCAAATGGGAAAACCTCAACACTACAAGGGATTGGCCGGGTTGTCTCTCTGTTGATCTCACAATTAGCTATGATAAATGCCCACCTCTTCAACCCCCATCTGGAACCAACAAAGAGGCTCAAGACTCCATTTCTAAGGACCCCAAAGATGAACAAGGAAATCCCTCTACCCAGTCTCCCATTCTTCTTGAGACCTCATAAGATAAATCCAAAGGGGAATATCAAAGTCAAGATTCCAGAAAAGGGAAAAAGGTCTGGAGGAGATTCAATATCAATACAGTGCACATGGGGATCATAAGGGAGGTCATTTACCCTCAAATTCTAGAGGATACCGAAGGAAAAATCCATAAGGAGGATCTAATTGACCCCGCTTTGGTGGTTCTCAGTGATAAGGCCAGGGAAATGGAGATGGATTTCCTCAACAATACTAAGAATAGTATGTTGGATCAGTACAGGTCCTTCAAATGGATCTTCCATGAAATTAAAGACCTCAAATAAAAGATTCAGAGTACTGATGACAAGGATCACAAAACCACTAAGTGAAAGCAAAGCCTAGAGGCTAGGGTTGAGCACCTAAAATCTAAAATGATCAGACTAGAGGACACCCTAAAGGGTATTGTCAAGAAAAACTATAACATTCTAAAAGCATCTAATGACCACATTAGGTTCCTAATCAACAAAATGGAAGAAAAGATGGGCAATAGGGTTGATCACAGGATAATGGAGGAAGAGAAGAAAATACCAACGAGGGTCTAGGAAAAAGAACCAGAGCCAGAACAAAGAAAAACATGGAGGATGATGGCTCCCATGGACCCCAAGACATTTAGAAAGTTAAAGAGGTAGAAGAGATGATGGAGGCTCTCGAATGCATTGCTGATGTCATGCTCAGGATCTTGGCTTAACCCAACTTCCGGTGCCTGCCTCTTTTTGCTCCATTTTGTCTTTCCTTTTTTGTGGATGTTTCTTGTTTGGCCTTTCTGTGGCCTATCCCTTTGTTTTTAATGCTTTAATTCTGAACTGGTCTCATTATTTCTTCTTTTAAACAATGTTGTGGGTTCCAGGCACACTTTAAAACCTGTTTTACTTAATAAAAAACAACATGATGCCATAGACTCATCAATAAGTTACCCAATGTATACCATAGACATGTCTTTCATATCCATCTCATCCTCAATTAGATATCTCATTCCTTTACCATTTCCTTCTTCAGATGTTTGTAACCATCATGATAAGTATAACTAGTTGACATCAATCACAATACATTAACTGATTTAATTATTTTGCATATGACTTTAGTATCTCGCTCACCATTAATCACTGTCTTTCACTTTTCCATTCATTCCATCAAGATATTCAATCATTTATATGTTATCAATCTCTCACTTTGGCATTGATAGTGACACAATATGAAATATGCCATAGAATACCAAACATCTATTCTAAAACTCTTATAAGTAAATGTTGTAACTCAGTAAGCTCTCCCTAGCTTGTTGTTTAATATGTTTAATCACTACACAACATTCCATGTAGACTCATGTGAATTTGATCTTCTTCATTTCTCATTTTCTTCCTCTCCCTGTGGATAAATATTTCATTGATTCTCTCTCCCTTATAATATTTCATTAATTTCTCTCTCCCTATGTAGATCATGTCCCTTTCATGTACCAATATGCAGTGTCATTTTGTTCATCAATTTATGGCTTTCACAACCTTAGGAGACCTAAAGTGTGAACAATATGCATCAACATCATTTGATATTCTGATAAAGTATAGGTTAATGCAACCTCCTGATCAACATAGTGACTGAAAGAAAGGGGATGGACCCCTACTCTAGTCCTCAAGTACTCAAATGTATCCTTAGGTAAGGGTTTAGTAAATATATCTGCAAGCTGTTCGTTTGATTTCATAAACTCTAGTTTCACTTTATTTTCTTGTACTTGTTCCCTCAAGTAGTGATACTTTATAGATATATGCTTTGTCTTTGCATGCATCACCAGATTCTTAGAAATGTTTATATAACTTGTATTATCACAATATATTATCACTGAGTCAGTGATCTCTTCATTCATACCTTTCAAGAGTTTTTTTATCCATGCAATGTTTGAACAATTAGCAGTAGCAGCAACATATTTTTCTTTGACAATGGATTGAGAAAAGCATTCCTTTTTCTTGCATATCCAAGTAATTAATCTTTCTCCCAAAAAGAATTCTCCACTAGTAGTGCTCTTTCCGTCATCAATGTTTCCATCCCAATCTGCATCTGTATAAACATTTAGTTCAAAGTTTCCCTCTTTCTTGTACCCTAAACCATAGTTTTTTGTTTTCTTCAAGTATCTCAAAATTATTTTAATAGAAGTCATATGTTATTCTTTAGGATTAGTAGAAAATCTTTCTACAATTCTAACTGCGTGTGCAATATCCAGTCTAATATGCACAATATATATCAACTTACCAATCATTGATATATATAATATTTAATTTACCTCAGTTGAATGATCATCCTTTGTTAGTTTTCATCCTATGATCATAGGTGTACCAACTGGTTTTGAATCTTCCAATCCAAAGTTCTTCAACACTTCTTTGATGTACTTTGATTGTGTAATGAATATACCTTCACTTTTTTGTAGAATTTGCAAACCAAGAAAGAATTTAATCTTTCCAAACATTGAAATTTCAAATTCTTTTCTCATTGCATTAGCAAATGATTTACATACATTATTATGTCCTCTAAATATGATGTCATCAACAAAAATTTCAGCAATAAGAATCTTATCTTCAGTTTCACCTTTCAAGCATAAATTATTGTTGTCACTTATTCTAACAAATCCAATACTGATAAGATATGAATGTAGTCTTTCATACCATGCTTTTGGTGCTTGTTTCAATCCATATAGTGCTTTGTACAACTTGTATACCATGTTTCTCAGATTTGGATCAACAAAAACTTTAGGTTGTTGAATGTATACCCCTTCCTCAAGTATTCCATTCAAAAATGCAGATTTGATATCCATTTGATATACTTTAAATCCTTTGTAGGAAGCATATGTAAGCAATATTCTAACTCCTTCAAGTATAGTAACTAGTGCAAAAGTCTCACCATAATCAATACCTGATTCTTGTGCATACCCTTTGCATACAAGTCTTGCCTTATTCCTAGTGACTTCACCATTTTCATTCAACTTGTTTTTGAATATCCATTTGGCTCCAATTACATTCTTAACATTTGGTCTCGGTACCAATGTCCATGTTTTATTTTTCACTAGTTTTTCAATTTCCTCATTCTTGGATTTAATCCATTCATCATTTTCAAGTGAATCCCTAAAATTTTTAGGTTCAAATTCACAAACTAAACATGTGTTGTTTCTCAACTTACTTCATTTTATCATGTCAGCTTGCATATCACCAATAATCTAATTCTGTGGATGGTGTCTCCTAACAAATTTTTCTAGTACTTGTTATCTTCTTTTCTCATCATTCAGTGTAGAATCAATATCTTCCTCGGTAACTATTTCTTGATTCTTGGTCTCTATAGGCTGATGCTCGATATCATTATCCTTTTTCTTGGTAATTTCAAGTTTTTGATTGGGTAGAGTATTAGGTTGCTCAATGTATGTGAATCTATCATAATCTTCAGGTTCCTTTTTTCCTTTCTTCATCATTTTTCTCAACAAACTCATCAACCTTCACACTTTTTCTTTCAATCATTTTTTCAGTAGCTTTATTCAAATATTTGTAAGATTTTCTTTTAGTACAATATCCTAGGAATATCCCTTCATCACATTTTGAATCAAATTTCCCATTTCTATCACCTTTTAGAATGTAACACCTACTTCCAAATATTTTGAAATAACTTACATTCATTGTGTAACCATACCATAACTCATAGGGTGTCTTGTTTGAGTCTTTCTTCAATTGTAATCGGTTCAATGTGTGTACAATAGTACTAAAAAATTCTCTCAAGTATACCTATGCAACATCTTTTCAATCATTGGTGTTCTAGCACAATCAACAATAGATCTATTCCTCCTTTTAGCAATTCCATTCTGTTGTGTTGTTCTCGGTGCAGAAACATGTCTTTTAATTCCATGATCACTACAAAAGTTAGTGAACTCATCATAAATAAACACACCACCTCTATCTGATCTCAAGCATTTTAACTCTTTTCCACTTTCTCTTTCCACTTTAACTTTATACCCTTAAAACATCTTGAAAGATTCAGAGTTTTCTTTGAAAAACATAACAGTCATCATCCTAGAGTAGTCATCAATAAATAAGATGAAATATATGTCACCATAACAACTCTGAGTTCTCATAGGACCACACAAGCCGGTATGAACCAACTCCAAAATATTATTAGATGAATAGTTCTTTTCCTTGAAACTAGATTTTGACATTTTTCCCATTTGACATTGTTTACACGTAACATGGTCATGTTTAGAGAAGCTCGGTAAGCCTCTAACATTTATTTTATTACTGATTTTAACCATGTTGTCAAAATTCACATGACATAGCCTTTTGTGTCATAACCACACATCTTTATTTCTAGCTAATAAACAAGAAGTTTTAGCATTGTAAAGATAGAATAGATTACATTTAGATTGTTCACCATTACTAACCAAATTTCTAGTCTCATCATAGATTTTCGCCTTTCTATTTTCAAATGCCACTTGCTGACCTATGTTATTCAGTTGTACTACACTTAATAGATTATAGTTAAGTCCCTTCACCCAATATGAATTCTCACATGTGATCTTATTGTTCAACAAGATAGATCCTTTTCCTTTTACTAGACAAGGTGTATCATTTCCCATTTTAACAAATCCACCATTATAATGTTCAAGGTATTCAAATTTGTCCTCATCACCAGTCATATGATGTGTACAACCACTATCAATAATCCAAGTATCATTCCTACTAACTTTAGAAATGAGTGTTGTTTCAACATACCTTTCTTCTTCTTCTGAATCTTCTTTCAAGGCTATGAATACTACTCCAATATCTTCATCAGTGTCAGTGTTGGTGTCATTCTCATCATCAACAAGGTAACATGCTTTCTTTCCTTTTCCTTTGTAGTCTTGGTTTCTTCTTCTATTATAATGTCGGTTTCCTTCATGTTCTCGGTTATCTATTCTATCAAACTTTACTTCATCGAATCATTCATTGTCTTTGTCATCTTCTGTCCGGTTAGGACATCTAGGTGCAATGTAACCAATTTCTTTACAATTAAAACATACCAAAGGTAATTTCCTTTTATATCTTCCTTTACCTTTTTGTAGTCTTCTAGCCATTAATGTTTCAAGTTCATCAAGTTCATCCTCATCACTATATCACTATCACTCTCATTTCTTATCATGTGTTTACAACTTGATTTACCAATTTTCAAGGATGACATAAATGCAGACTCAACATTTGGTACAATACTAGACATAAATGCAGACAAGAGTGTCTTCTTCAATAATACCTCCTGCTCCTCAGATAGCATTGACAATCTCCTTAATTTGGTTGTTGTATTGTGAAATGTTTTCTCCTTCTTTCATTTTCATGTCATCAAAATTTCCTCTAAGACTCTCATCTTTTTCCCTTAGCACATTTACATCTCCTCCATGAACTAGTGCAAGTTTGTCCCACATTTGTTTAGCTGAAGTGCATGTCTTGATATCTTCAAATTTAGCATATGATAAGGCAACAACAATCTCTATCATGGAGACATTATGTTCATGTCTATCTCTCATCTGATCAATAGTCAAGGGTCCAGTTAGTAGGATGAGCTCATTATCTAAGTATTATATAGAAGATTCTCCAATTCCTGATAGATGCAATCTCATTCTACTTTTCCATGTTGAGAAGTTATCTTTATTAAAATTTGGCACCTCTCCCTTATATATCTTGTGATCTTTAGCTTAATTCCTTCAAAATTTTCATTCCAAGCACTATATGCTCTGATACCAATTGTTAGATAATTGAGAGGGGGGGGCGGGGGGGGCGGGGCTGAATCAATTAATTCAAGTTATCCTACAGTCCCAATCTCCCAAAAGTACATATTAAAACTTTTCAATCAAATAATCAACTTGGTAAGTTATCAACTTTTTCATTCTCTTTATCTACCAATTGCTAGGAAATTAAGTACATATGTTCACTGATATGTTCAGTTATGAAATGTGTAAAGAAAAATGAAAATTCAACACATCATACACACATAACACAAATTTTTAACATGGAAACCCTATTATGGGAAAAACCACCTCAGACCTGTAACCCAAAATAATTCACTCCTCTGAAGTGAGCTCGATTAGGAGCCAACCCTGT
>BSBK01015416.1:27500-36050 GCA_027943335.1 Chamaecyparis obtusa
CTGGTAAAACTTCTATTGATACCGTAGAGGTACACTAAAGAACCAACAATGATCCTCTGTGTATATACCCATTAAACAATAGAGGATTCATCTCGGTGATAAAACTAGGGTTTTAATTCTATCACAGGTTCTTAAATAGTTTGCCAGAAGATTAATAAAAAATTTGTTTGAAGTTAACTAGTGATTCAATTTGGTTAAAGTCACATACCCAACTATAAAAATAATTTTCCTTCTAATCCAGCTTCAACATGCATTTATCTCATTAAAGATTACTGAATGCCAAAATTCTATGCTAAGTTTGTAATTATAAGTACAAAATAAGTTCCATAAAATAACAGGTTAACATACGTAAAATAAAATACTTGAACTTTAATATTCAAGTTTTAAGAATAAACTATTTTAAACTATAACATAAAACTAAGTATAAAACAAAATGAATTTAACACAGAAAATTAACGGCACACCAAAGGGCATTTGGGGAGGGTTTCATGGTACCTCCTAGCCACTAGTGGTAGTGGTAGTCCACTACATGTAGGCCGAAACGACTTATGGTAGTGGTGTTACGACTGTGGCAGCGGCCTTAGCCATTGTGATAGTGGCAACGCCACTGCTCGTAGTGGCCATTGCCACCTATGACAATTGCTTGCTCACCACTATGGCCGGACAACCCGCGAGCTAGTGTTTCGATAAAAACAACAACATTACAATATGATTTTTATTTAATAAAGTATTAATTTATCATTTAAATATAAACATTGGCCTACATACATTATTATAGATGCATACATATATAACGATATGTATATATATAATATATGTAATCGTTAAGATATTTCATTCTGAACATAAGGAATGGATTAAAATATATAGATCATCAAATAAGAGGAATAGATTAAATTATAAAATTGTTAGATGTATTTATATATAATGACTTACTTAGGTTTACTATAAATTATTAAGTCTGTATCATTTAAGAAGATGAAATAAATATGCACATAGATATATATAATTATTTATATTAATATTATTTACTATATTATTATTTACTAATATTGATTTCTTTTTTTTAGTATTTATTTAATATTGGTAATTTTATTAATAAATGTTTATTAATAATTTTAATTCAATATTAGATAGAGAAATATTTTGTTGTAACTATTAGGATTTAGATAAAGTTCTATTATTGTTTTTATTATCATAGTCTAGTGACTATGGATGTTAAATGTGTTGGTAACTTGATCTAGCAAATTAGTTAAATTGGCGAATAGTTTAGGTTTGGTTAAATTGCTTGAATACAAAATAAATATTTAATTTAACCTGGATATGAAGTATTAGATGTATAGTTTTACCATAGATATGGTTGTGATTATTTTATTGGATATTGAACATATGAGTCATTTTATATCTGTATATGCATCTTTTCATACTGAAATTGGCTGTTTTATACAATATGGTTTTATCCTTTCTGGTTGTTGGGTTTATACTGTTTATGGGTGCTAGATGACCTAGGAAAGATAGAGGCTTGGGAATTATCTTCTATGTTCATGTTGTTTCTTATATTTGATGTGTGTGTATTCGATTATCATCCCTGTCTTGACCATTTGGGCTCATGTTGTATTGAGTTTTACTTCATATTCTATAGAGGAGAATATGGTATTGACTTTTATGTCCGATCCATGGGATCATGTGTATATATTCTTTTGTGAACACTTTGAGAGTGTTTGTGACATTATGGTTATGTGAGAACTAGTGTGTTCCTATTATTTTGTGGAGCAGTCCTGAGGGACATTATTATCATCTTGTGATCTATGTGAGATCTGTGAGCCTAGGCTAGTTTACCTAGATATGTAGTAATGGGTGGCTTGCAATAAGCATTGGGGCCCACAAGTGGCTGCCAAGATCACTTATTGTTAAGTATCTTAATCAAGTGATAACATAATATAACATTGAGAGATTTTAAAATGAACCTAACAAGATAAGTTTCCTCGCCCTGGCTTAGTGCTAGTATAGACTAAGGTGGGAATGGAGAAGATGACTAGCCCCCTTTATAAGGGATGAGTTGGCATAGTTGATGGCTTCGTCTGTACGAGAGGTCATTGACACCGTGTATGGTCACTTGGGTGCTAGGATCTGGAGAGATTACCAGGAAAAAACTCAATGGTTAGATGTACATGATGACACCTTTCTATGCATAGTCTAGTTATCCTACATGTGTCGGTTGCCTCTGGAATAGTGAGTCTTTCATGGCATTAGTACTTTTTTTACCTTGAGTTAGAGAGATTTCAGGATCCTTTCCTTTGCTTGTTCTATTTTGTTTGTTATCTGAGTGGAATCTATTATTCTCTCCTTAGCATGGTGGGAGTGGACCATTTAGGTTCACAAGGTCAGGTGGTAGTGATTCTTTTACCATTTGAGATTTTGACGTTCGTGTACTAGTACTGGATGATCCCTGTTGCAGTTGTTCCTTCTTGTTCCTCATTGATGGAGTTGTACTCTACTCTTCTTTTTCTTCTTTGTGATCCTGTATCTTGTATCAGTTTCTCATAGATATCATGTGTACTTCTTTTCAGTTATTGTATTACATACCCTCCGACATGTGCAGTGGATGTAGATTTATGGATACCTTATGGTAAGAGTTATTTTTATGTTATCTTTATGTGATGTTTCTTTTATCTTTCTTTTTTATATGAGTTCTATAATTGTACCTAATCTAATTAATTAATCTTATATTCATGTAATCTTAATCATGGAATCCTTGAGAGTTGTAACCTATGTGTTTTGTTTATTTCATTGTATTGCTTCTGCATTGTAAAACTTTGATGTTCTTGTATGTTAACTTTAAAAACAAATTATTCTACAAACTTAGATGCATTTTTAGGTTAAGTTCTCCTAGGTTCCCTGGTGGGGCATTACACCTCACATCCTCCCCCTAGGCATGAACTTCATCCTAGAGTTCATCAAAAAGATGGGGATACTATGCTCTCATCTGTGCTGCGTCCTCCCATGATGTCGTAACCTCATCATAGCAATCCCATTGGACCCTAACCTAGTCCAGCTCTCGACCTTGAAGGGCCAGTGTTTTGTGAGCCAAAATATGCATGGGCTCCAATGCTATTTGTCCATCCAACTCCACCTGTAAAGAATCCCAATTAATAATGTGAGTCTCATCATAGATATACTTCCTCAAAATAGAAACATGAAATACATCATGGATATGCGACAGGCTAGGTGGCAGAGCTAGTCAATATGCAACTGGGCCTATCCTCTCTAAGATCTCAAAAGGTCCAACAAAATGAGGTGCGAGCTTAGAACCCTTTCCAAAATGGATTGGGCTCTTATGTAGTCGCACTCTCAAGAAGTCTATCTCTAGCCATATAGACATGATCTATCCTCTTCGCATCCGCATACTTTTTCTATCTATCCTGAGCCTCTCTAAGATGCTGCCTGATCAAGTCTACCTGTAGCTCCATCTCCCTAACTAACTGTTGTCCCACAACCACTCTATCCTCAATCCTATCCCAACTCAAAGGAGTCCTGTAAGGTCTACTATACAAGGCCTGATAAGGTGGCATACCCAAAGATGAATGATGTCCATTATTATAGGCAAACTCCACCAAGTACAAATAATCCTCCCATCTAGTTTGGTGATCTATCACATACATACAAAGCATATCCTCCAATACCTGATTAACCCTCTTAGTCTGGCCATCTAACTTAGGGTGATAAGCTATGCTAAAATTAAACCTGGTGCACAATGCTAACTATAACTCCCTCTGAAAGGATGATGTGAAAAGGGAATGTCTTTCAAATATAATCTTATGAGGAACACCATGAAGTCTGATGATATCCCGCAAGAATACATGTTCCTTTGTAGGTGCTATGAAACTAGTACGAATGGGTGATAAGTGGGCTACCTTAGTCAACCTATCCACTATCACCATAATAGCATCGTGGTGACGAGAAGATATAGGAAGACCAACAAAAAAGTCCATGGATATAATATCTCACTTCCACTCGAGTACCTCATGCAGCTGAAGAAGCCCACCTTGATGGCGGTGATCTACCTTAACTCTATAGCACTCCAAACATCTAGCCACAATCTCTACAATGTGCAATCTCATACCCAGCCAAGGAAAAGGTGCCTCAAATCTTCATGTAACTTCTTGACTCTAGGGCGTATTGCATAAGGAGCTCTATGAGCCTCAAGAACAATGAAGTCACACAACCCACCAGAATAAGGTACATAGATGCATCCTCTATGATGAATAAGACCATCAGACTCTAGGGTATAATCTAAGAACTTCCCCTCAAGGGGTCTCTATGACTTAACCATGTGACAAACCTCGAAATAGAATCCATCCTCAGGCAAGTGTTGCAAAATGCATCCTCTCAAATCTATGCTAGAAGACATAGATGAAAGCTTGTGACATCTCCTACTCAAGGCATCTACAACTACATTCTCCTTACCCTTGATGTAGTGAACATCAAAGTCATACTCACAAAGGAACTCCATCCATCTCCTCTGCCTAGAGTTGAGATTCAGCTGAGTGAAAATATACTACAAACTCTGATGATCTCAGTGAATCTCGAATCTATGACCCAAAAGAAAATGTCACCATCTCACCAAAGCATGCACCACTGTTGCAAGCTCAAGGTCATGGCTAAAATAGTTAAGCTCGTGAGTCTTGAGTTTCCTAGACTGATAGGTAATAGCTTGACCACCTTGCATAAGGACTGCTCCTATACCATCCAAAGATGCATTTGTGTAAACCACAAACTCTGCTGAAGGATTTGACACTGCACGAATAGGTGCACTAGTGAGTTCTCTCTTGAGCTCCTAAAAATCTCTCTCTCACTTCTCTATCCACTCAAACTTCTTCCCCTTTCTCTAGAGGGAAGTGATAGGATGAGCCACTCTCAAGAATCCTCCACAAAATGTCTATAATAACCTACAAGTCCCATGAAACTCCTAACCTTGGTCACACTGGTAGGTGCTGGCCAATCCACAATCACTCTAATCTTAGATGGGTCAACAACAATCTTATATCCTGATATCACATCACCAAGATAATGAACCTCTAACCTGAAAAAGGCACAATTTGACAAACTGTCGAACAACTGATTCTCCCTCAAACACTGCAAAACCTACCTCAAATGCTCCTCATGCTCATGCTCATCTTGAGAGTTGATCAAAATATCATCTAGGAATACTACCACAAATTTATCCAAGAAAGAGTGGAACACTCCATTCATGAGACTCATGAACATGGCTGGAGCATTTGTGAGTCCAAAAGGAACCACTATGAATCATAATGGCCATAGAGTGTACAAAACATAGCCTTGTGGATATCACTCTCCACAATCCTCAACTGATGGTACCTTGACTTTAAGTCAATCTTAGAGAGCACAAGGGCACCCCAAAGCTGATCAAACAAGTCATCAATCGTAGGAAGTGGATATCGATTATTGATGGTCACCTTATTCAAATTTTGATAATCCATACACAACCTAAGAGATCCCTCCTTCTTAATGAAGATAACAGGTGAACCCCAAAGTGATACACTAGGATGAATGTCCCCTTTCTCCAAAAGCTCTTCTAACTGAATGCTCATTAATCTCATGGGTAGTCATCCTATATTGTGCTCAAGATACAGGGTCTTCTCTTGGCACAAGGTCAATATGAAAATCCACCGCTCTAGGTGGTGGCATACAAGGTAGCTTTGAAGGGAATACATTTACAAACTCCTGCAAGATAGGATGGTTGTCAAGGGAAGGCTCCTTCTCAACCTCCCCCTCTCAATCATTGATGGTGATGGAAAATAATTGACAACCTTTTCGCATGCACCGCTTAAGCTGTATAGCAGAAATCACATGAAGAGATATTAGTCTTTGAACTCTTGAGATTAACGAAGACACACCAAAATCATCTACACACTCAATCCTCTTTTCCCTACAATCCATCTTGGTGATGTGGTCATAAAGCCAATCCATGCCAAGGACAACATCATAAGACCCAAGTGGTGTGATATGTAGGTCAACTCTAGTGTTCATGTCTCCAATCTGAATCTGACATCCTCTCACCAAGGAACTAATAGACACCCTAGCACCCGAGGCTAACTCAACTTCCCAACACACATCCTACCTAGCTACCACTAGCCCACAACAATCCACTACAAATGGAGTAATGAAATAATCAGTAGCTCTTGAGTCAAATAGAATAGAAAAACTAATACCTCCAATCCTACCTGCGGCCTCAATAACCATGGCCTGATGCTTAGCATGGTGGTTATCACCGCTGCAAAATCTTGATGAGATATGCCCATGTCTCCCACCATAGGCTCTGAAGTTGCTGCCCTCAGACTACCTGCTGGATGCCTTGTTGGACAATCCCTAGCAATGTGCCCCATAGCACCACAAGTGTAACATGGGCCTCTCACCTAAATCTGGATCCCTTGAGATCTAGACTACTGTTGTCCACCTATCATACTAGACCCATTGAATCTACCCCTTAGAAGACTGATGAGTCTGGCTGGTGGTGCGTACTATGACTAAGATTTTTTATCTCACTGCGGAGCCTGTGAATGCCACTACTTAGGCTTAGAGCCTTGTTGTCCCTATGGAGGCCTCTATCTCTGACTGCTAAGACTATTGTTGCTACTGCTGTGGTGTGTTGAATGATCTTGATGAGTGTCTTTGATTCCCTTTCCAGTGGGATCTATGGAAACTAGAAGCTTGTGGCGTGGAATTGAAGTTCTGTGACCAATCCCAAGCATCATGAGACCTATAATGGATCTCCTCTACAACCATGGCTCTCTCAATTGTATAACATAAATCTCCCAGAGGTATCAACTATACTATGTGTGATATAGCATGGTTCAAACCTTTGATAAATTTGTTGACCTAAAGTTTCTCATCCTTCATATAATCCACGTAGGGAAGGAGCTCAAGAAACTTGCTCTCATATTGTGCCACAGTCATACCTCTCTACAGGAGGTCATGGAACTCATCGATATGACACTGTCTAAAATGCTATGACATGTATCGGGCTTTGAATCTCTCAACAAAAATCTCCCATGTGAGGGTGTCCAAAGTCAAGTGGTGCTTATATTCCTCTTGTCTCTACCAAGTAGAGGCGTTACCTCTAAGCATATGCACTACCAAGCATGCCTTCAAGTTTCTCTCGTAAGGGCGCAACCCAAAGTAGCACTCAAGGATCAAAATCCATGCCTATGCCTCTGTCCTATCTATAGATCCCAAAAAGGGTGGTGGCTGAAGGCATAGGAGCTCTCTTATCTGATCCCCCGTATCACAGGGTGCTCTATGCACTATCTCAGGTGGTGATAGCTCTGGCATGTGTACTGAGTCACCCTCTAAATATTCTTGTCCCTCAACCTACCTAGAAGGAGGACTCCTACTCCTCTCTCAGACATCCATCTGCTGACCTCCTAGTGGCAATCTGTCCATAATGATACCAGCAAGATTCTAAAGGGCATTCAGAATGTCCTAATTAGGGTTTGATGTTAGTCTAGGTGGTGGTTCTAGCTCATCACCAACACCCTCTAATGGATGCTCAACATCCATTGTAGCCTCACTAACAACCCTATCACTTCTCCCACGATGACAACCCCTACATCTAACTAGAGGCATCCTACACAAGTGAAAACAAGACTTAAATTGAAACACAATGGGTTAAGTTTCTGAGAGTTGAAACTGTGCCCTAATACCAAAATGTCATGCCCAAAATTAGGAAAAACACACACAACAATTTTTTTTTGTAAAGATACTAACTAAAGAGTTGTGTTATAAGGTCCACTAAAACACGAGAGACAAAACAACAACCAATACACTCAACAATAAGGGGATTCATGGCATACGCTGGCTTACCAACATCCCCTATATGTTAGGTACACTAGACTGATGAAACCAATAACTAAGGTTGATCATAAAGACACTACGAGGGAGAAATCCCTAAGTCAAATAACTTCAAAATTTAAGACATTAGTACTAAATTAATTAAACTAATATTAAGTTTCCCAAGTTTAATTTATACAAGATTAAGGTGTATCACATAGGTAAAATTAGAACATTAAAATTATGTCATAATTATTGTTGGGGGTTGTTATCATAGCTAGGTCCCACCTAGGGATTATAGATTAATTAACCCCCTAAAAGAATTAATGACCATGAGAAAATAATAGTGTGCTAAATAATAAGGATCAATTAATTTAATAATTAAGTTAACAAAATGAGAGTACATTAATACAAATTCATTAGCACAAGCTAAATTAAATAAATATTTAAATAATTAAAAGGATCCAAACTCTACATGCTAAAAGATTAATCTTGCAATAAAATATCTAAATAAAACCTAGTTCCAAAAATCAAATCAAATCCCAAATAAAATAGGAAATGCTAAGAATCAAAAGGCAATTATTTAATAAAAAGAACTACATAATTTAAGGAATTAAAAGAGGAGAAAACAAAAGTCAAATATATTAATTATTAACTGACTCATTAGAGGAATTTTTTTTTCAAAAATTAATAAAATAA
>BSBK01015417.1:0-29632 GCA_027943335.1 Chamaecyparis obtusa
CATACATACATACATACATATATATATATATATATATATATATATATATATATATATATATATATATATATATATATATATATATATATAAGCAAAAGTGGGCGAACCATAGATATTTTATACTTATATAATCTGATTGAAGGGCTCAATTGGGAAAGAAACAGTAAGAAAACCCAAAATACAGCCAGTAAGATATTTATCTTGACCTGATTGGCCTTACAATGCATAAGGTTTTTCAAATAATACATTATGTCTGCAACCTTGAAGCAAAATCACAAGCCCTAAATTGATGAAGAGAAATAATAACATTCGTTTGAAGATTTAGGGCAGAGACATAGCACTAAATTTAATGTCAAAAAAACTATATTCATAGCTAAATTTAATTGGACCTATGCATGTTTGTCAGACTGTTATTATTCCTCCATATCTGAGGGATCAACAATACCTTGCAAGCTACGAGTGTCCTGTTTAGAGAGAGATGGTGGTGCAAACACCTCACCCATACAGCCCAGAGCCAGAGCTGAAGAACCCCAATCCAAGGAGAGTGCATAATTGTTACCCAAGTTCAAAGCCAAAGTGTCCCAAGTAGAAGTGTGTAAACTCGACCAGCCATCAGTCACAATCCTTTGAGCTGAAGAGTCATGGCCCCAGCCAGAAGAAATGTCTTTGATTCCTTCAGTCTAAATCCAACCAGGGGGAGTTATATTCGAGCAACAGGATAAGATTAAGGTCAGGCACATGGGCTAATGGCCGGTTGCATGTATGAGCTGAAGATGAAGCATAGGCTAATGGAGCTTGGGAAGCCACAAGGGTTGCATTATCAAGTTTGAGGATGTACAGTAGGGTTGCAACTCTGCAATGAATTCTCATTTCCACTAAGGCATCAATGTCTCAACCATGGGAGTGGAGGGCAGTTCTAACATGCCTAAATTTTTTTTTCTATCTAGTGCCCTCTTAATACTATCATAAACTAACATGTATGCATGGTGAGTTTGAATAAATTGCCTAAGAAACAGTCCACCAAGGAGAGCATGTCCGTTCCATAAATTATAATGCTGGACTACATTTATAAACTTATTTGAACATAGAAAGTCCCTGTTTACAACCTTAATGTAAATGATATATAGTAGTTGTGTGCTTTGGAGGAGATCCATGGCATTAGATAAGAAGTTTGACAATAAATATGATGGGTAGGTGCTCCTTTTTGCCCTAGGAGCAAGAATTTCATCCCCAAGAAATTCCTTAATTGCTATGTGAATCCTTATGTTGTTTAGTGAAAACATGTGGTCAAGAATTGAGTCCTCAATATGTGTCGACATAGTCATTTCATCACTCTCAACTGCAATGTTAATCTTGTCATTCCAAGCCATGTACTCCCAATGGAAACCTCTACAATCTTTACAGGATAAACAAGAATCCACTATCATGTTTGCAGGATAAACAAATTACTGATTATCGGGAGCAACTGGCAATCAAAAGTGTGACAAAAAATGTGTAGTGTGATACCATTTAAGCCACGGTTTACAAATTTATGTCTTGAAAGCAGCCAATCCTTCATTTATGAAAAGATATTTCACACATTTGGAGTGATATCAATCTTTTTAAACATGTAAAAGAATTATGAGAGGTAGCGAGTACATAGAGTTAATGTCTCATCTTGGCAGGGGCCACCTCATAAGGATTTAATGATGTAATTTGGGAAGCCACATGGTATGTACTGTGTGGCATGATGTAATGTTGAATGTCTCTTCAACATGCTTGCTAATGATTTAATCTTTAGTTTGTGGAGCTCGTGTATTTGGGATCCTTACAAATGGAGATCTCCTCAATTTAAAATGAGATCTTTAAAATCTGAGTTGTCTTGTATTAATGCTTGCGGGGAGAGGGAGTTAACTATTTTTCCATCGCATCCAAAGTTTGAGAGCCAATCTACAGCTTTATTTCCTTCACGATGGGTGTGGGAAAAGATGTGGCTCTCAAATGTGTTTAGCACATGCCAAATCTATTTCATAATAATATTAATTGCCAATTTTGAATTGATTTTGTGACACTGGCATTGATGATAACTAGAGAATCTCCTTCAACGTGTATGTTTCTGAACCTACCTTGCTTTGCCAGAATTAGACCTTTTAGGAGAGCATGAGCCTCTGCCATATTGTTCATACCTGGGTTAATTGGTAAAGCCTTCACAACTAGAACATTCCCTAGCCAATTTCAAATGCAGACTCCAATGCTAGATGGGCCCAGGATTCCCTCTCGAGGCCCCATCAAAGTTGATTTTAACAATACCCTTATCCGTAGGTTTCCATTTGATATTGAATCTATCCACACTATGCATCGAGCTCCAGTTAGGGGATGTTCCAAAGGGCACTTGTATGTATTTCCAGTCTTTAATTATCTATCCATCCCAATTTGAGAAGAAGTGGATGCACTTGATACATTAGATAAGTTGGTTCTTGTAATTTCTGATATTGATAGTTCTAAATGTTCTAGAACAATGTTGATTGGTGAGGCTTCTTTCTTGAATATCCTTTTGTTGTGTTCCCACCAAATTTCCTAGACTACCACTGAAGGGACACATTTCCATAGGCTAGAAAATGTTGAGTTCATGCAAATTAATGGCCATGATTCAAACAAGTCTCATAATTTACTAGGTAGACGCAATGAGATGTGTAACTTATTGATAACAAACATCCAACAATTATTTGAAAACTCACAATTGAGAAGAAGATGGTCCACTGATTCTAGTTCTTCATCTAAAGTACACATTTAAATTGGTCGACAATTCTTAATTTTGATAGTTTGTCACTTGTAAGAATATTATTCTGAATTGCTAACCAAGCAAAAACATCCCGCCTTCGGCAAAACTGAGGAATTCCAACAAAAAGAGTAGGCTCTATTTTTAGTCTTTTTGTTTTTAGAATGTTGTAAAGCTCGATATCCTTCCTTTATTGTGTATTTACCATCCTTGGTTGGAGCCCAAATAATTTTTTTTATCTTGCTTAGAGAGGAACACCTAATGTTCTTGAAAAATGGATAGCAATAGGAAGATTGATGCACATTCAAAGGCAACATTGATGATTCTTTCCAAATGACCAGAAAAAATCTCTGTGGCCAAAACATAATCCAGAAGATAGGGGCCCCACGAGGATATTGTTATGTTCATTAATTCCTCACATCTACCATCTGGGACAGAGGGGGTGAGACCATTCCATGAGTCTGTCCAAGATTTGACTTTAAAGCCATTGTTCACCTCCCATGAGATATATTTAGAAATGATTGGTCTAAATTTAATCATAAAATTCCAAACTTTTGATCCTTTTGGTGGGTCATCCATGGTTAGAATACGTGAGGCATCAGAAGCATCTAAGTACTTATGTACTTGACAATATATATTATTGCATGTCCTAGAATACAAAAATCCAACTCCTATACACTCTTTGTTTTGTTGGCTCTAATTTTCCCAAATCTGACACTTAATTAAATGATTCCTTTAGTAGGATTTCTTGGTTAATTTTTTATTAGTATTATGTTTTCCCTCCCTTTATGTACTTTTCGTGTGTCTAGAACTAAAAAAAATATAAGTGTGAGGATTTTTGGATCAATGTCTAGCTTTGGGTGGGGTTTTAGGCTTTCTCATGTCAACACACATTTTTCTTAGTTGTCAAATTCCTCGGTTCCTCATATTTTAGGTTTTCTTATGTTAGAATACCTTTCACTGATGTCCTTGAATCCCCAATCACCTAAATTTGGGATTTTTAACATTTCCATTCCCAATGTGCCTTTCCCCCGAGTCCTCAAATCTCAATTTTTTAATATTTAAAAACTTTCAAGAATTTCATGGTAAGCATGCATCTCCTTGTAGTTTTATAATCCCAAATTTATTATGTTTTAAAATTTCAAAATTTCACTTCTCGTCATACCTTTAATTGAATTCCTCGAGTTCCCAAATCCTGAGTTCCTTATTTTTTAGACTTTTAGGATTTACCTTGCCAATACATCCCTTTCACTCAAGTCTTTAAATATTTTATTCCCTATGTTTTATAATTTCCTTTCCCAACATGTATTTTATTCAAGTCCTTAATTCCTAATTTTCTTCATCTTTGTGATTTCCCTATATAGCATATATTTTTGTCAAGTCTTCATTCACCAGGCCCCCCTAAGTTGTAATTTTGAACTTTCAAGGTTTCCTTTGTTCAAATGCTTTTCCTCAAGTTCTCATATCTCGAGTTACCCTAAGTCTTCATTTTTAGACTTTTCAATTCTTCTCATGCCAACATGATTTCCTTTAAACTCCAATTTATTTCACCTCTATACTTATGCTTAATCATCTCTTATGGACTTTTAGGGTAGCACCTATTCATTTATGACTCAAATCATCTTTATTGTTTCTCCCTTGTTCTATCATTATTCCTACCTTGTTTTGAGTACCCCCATCTTCTCATGTACCTTGCAACCCCACATCCCAACCATAATCCCTTGCACCTATATACATGAAATTTATGGATCATTATTATTCAAAAACAAACTCCCACCTATCCCTGACATTATTCATAAAAAACATTAATGATATTGAGTGGATATGATATTATATTGAAATACTCTCAAATATTTCTTAGCACAGATGGGTCCCTTAAGGATGCAATTTTAGGATAGATATAAATAATTTTTATATGAGAGTATGGTCTCAAGTACTTGGCCATGTGAAATTTATGCAAGAAAACATGGATGACCTATAAGATTGTTGAGTACTCATTTGCTTTTACGAAAATGGGAAGTGAATTTGTAATGACATGCATGCATGTACACTTAATAAATTATGAGTCAAATTTTTAGCCAATATTTTGCCTCAATTGTTGAGACTATACTCCAAGGGATAAATTAATATGTGCACAATATTGTAAGGGATTTTAATTTTTAATTTTAGTTTTATTTTTATAGTTGTAGGAAATTTTTATTTCTCTATGTAGTTGTAAATTCATATATTTATTTGACAATCTATAATAACATTTTTTAAGGTTCATAAGGAACAACACTTGTTGAAGGTTTTGCAAATGGGTTTGCAAGCAAAGTGGTCTTAACCTTGGAGGAAACTTTGTGGTTAAGGGCTCTTGAATTGGAGTAGTACTGAGATAGGTAACCTCTCAGGAAATACTAGTGTTTCACCTATGTTAACATCACCTAGATGTAATGAGTGCTAAGTGTTCCATTCATTCTCCTGATATATGGGTTCTTGTGAGCCACTGCTCTTGAAGAATGATTCAATGAGCTTGACTCAAAAAGTACATAGTTGAATTGTGATACCAATATCACAATTTGACTTGTTTTGGAAAATATCTCCCACTTATCTATTAATTAGCTTAAGGGGCTTTATGATGAATGGTTTGAAAGGCACACAAATTTCTAAAAATTTTATAAATGGGGTTACAAGAAAAGTGGGCTTAACCCTAGAGGAAATTTTGTGGTTAAGCACACTTGAGCTGGAGTAGTATTGGGATCAATGACCTCCCAGGAAGTCCCAACACTTAAACTTTGTGAGCATTGCCTAGATGTAATGAGTGATAAGTGTTCCATTAATTCTCATGAGAGTTGGGTTCTTGTAAAACCCTACTTGTGAAACATGAGTCAATGAGATTGACTCAAAAACTACGCAGTTGAATCTTGATAGCAATATCAAAATCTGACTTGTTGTGAAAAATACCTCCTACTAATAAATTCATGAGCTCAAGAGGCTTTATAATGAATGTTTCACAAGGAAAAAAAATTTCTAAAGGTTTTTTAAATGGGGTTGCAAGAAAAGTGGGCTTAACCTTGGAGGAAACTTCATGGTTAAGCTCACTTGAGATGGAGTAGTACTGGTGGTGCAGGAGCACCTAGGGTCTTTGGTCTACCCTATTCCAATTTTGGCTTGTAGGTGACCTTGTCCAAGTCATTGTTCAATAAGGACTAAGTATGAGTCCCAAGTGTGTGAGTGTGTCTTAGTAATTCCTTAGAGTGTGTGGGCAATATTTTTCCAAGGTCTACCTAGGACTTGTCTTAGTTTTGTCTTCTTTGTGAAAAGTTGTCAACATAGTATCTAATTGGTTAAAGGTCAAGTTGACCTTAAAATACATGGAAATGAAGTATAAAAAGGTTAAATGAGTCTATATATACTCATGTGATCAATTTAGACTCTTTAGAGCGGTCTAGGTGGAGTTGACAACAAAAGTTGTAAAAGTTGTCAATGACAACTTTGCAACTTTTCAAAGTTGTCATGACAATATCGGCCAGTTTGCTCAAAGATGAAAAGAATCGGTTGAGGGTTAGTTTGGGAAGTTTTGGCTTGAAGATTGGACCTATTTAAGACCAATCCTAATCATTGATCAAGGTTTGCATCTTTGTATATTCAGTTTGCAAGTTTAATAGACTGGTCATTCTCTGCAATCCTAATAACAATGAATAGAACTCAATCATCCAAGTATTAATGGATTTATTTGAGAAATATCTTTGCATGTTTCGATATTTTTTTGTATATATTTCATTTGGTGTGAAAAAATAGTTTTTGATCTTTTGTTTTATTGGCATAAATAAAAACTATGACTGGTTCATTGGTCCATACAGAGTTGAGAGTCTTAAAATGGCTCTAGCATGAGTTCCATTGGTGGGTTATGTATGACCTTGTGGAATATGATAGGGAAATGTATATACATTTTAAATATGGATTTTTGGCCCAAAATATGCAGGTTACCTATTTTTAACATAAAGCCCTAGGTGAGACCAAGTGTACTCAGCTAGGTGGCTTGACTGTTGTAGAATAGAGATGGAGGGCTTTAAGGATTGGCAAACACAATCCAAGGCCATGGAAGTGAAGAAAAAAAACTAGAGAGTCAGGGTGATGGAGGAGAAGAGCTGGTGAAGTCATTTGAGGTGTTTTGAATTCAATTTTCCATTACAATCAAACAAAGCTCGTAACCCTTAAAAATAGGCCTAATTTTAGCAAAGAGGTGTACAAACATATTAAGACTAGGAAACCTTAAAAACCCTTGAGATCTCTGAAAAGGGTATCTGGAACACAAATTTTTTGGGGGCCTTACTTGGCAAGTTGCAGAGTTATTGACAAAAAGGAGAGTTAAGAGACCTAATTAGGCCTAAAAGGCTACTAGCCCTTTTCAGAAAAGTTTGAGGAGATTGATTGCTAAACCTTGAAGGTTGGAAGCAAGACCGCCCCTAAACTAGTGGAGTTGAAAAATTAGGAAGCCTTCCATCTTATTTGTAGTGGAAAAGAGTTTGGTTGTGAAAGAAGATGGACTTAGTGAGTTGAGTCCATGAAGGGTTAATGGAGATATAGTAGAATATGAACTTGGTAGAGAGGTCTTGGAAGAAGGAGTCATTGAGGGAAGAGTTCCTCTAGTGAAGGATCTTAGAAAGAACCCTAGAAAGGTCAGGATAAGGACCTTGAAGGGGTCCTAAGGAGTTAGGACTTAGGAGCAAAGAGATCTCCCTATAAAATTGGTATTAGAGCCTAACACGGTTTGGGTGAAGTATATGTTAGAATTAGTGGGTGAGTCAGCCACAGTGACAAATGTTGAGTTGGCTAGAGAAGTGATAGATCAGAGAGAGGAGAATAGGATACTCTGGGAAGAATTGGCAGCTCTTAGAGACAAGCTAGGAGAAGTGGAAGAAAATACTGAATTGGTGAGTGAGAAGTTGAAAGAAGATGAAAATAAGGGTAAGGTAGTGGATGAAGATAATGAAGTTCTTGAACCAGATCCACCTATGCAAGAAGAACCATTTCTCAAAGCCATCAAAGCCATTGGAGGAACAGATCTTTAAGGGGTACCTTTGTTTAGTGGGAAGATGGATCTTGAGTTGGTGATGCAATGGATAGAGAGGATGGAGAACCATTTTGAGTGTGAAGGAATTAGTGAGGCTCAAAAAGTGAAGGTGGCCAAATCTAGGATGAGGGGACCAACATTAAATTGGTGGAAGTTCCTTCAAAATGAAAGAGAAAAGATGGACAAGAATCCAATAGCTACTTGGAAATATATGGTGACCAAGATAAAGGATAAATACTTCCCATAAGACTTTGAGATCCAATTGCATAAGAAGAGACAAAATCTTAGGCAAAGGGAATTAGATGTTGCAGCCTATACCGAGGAATTTCAAAATCTTTGTTTGAGATCCAAGGTCCAAGAGGAAGAATGTGTCAAGGTAGCTAGGTATTTGAATGGACTTAGGTGGAGCATCCAAGAGGAGATCAGTTTATTAAGCCCCACTACCATCCATATATGCTATCAATTGGCCATAAAAGTGGAAAAGAAAGGCAAAAAGAAGCAAGAAACTAGCTCAAGAGGCAAATGAAGAGGAAGAGACTCAAGAGGGATTCATAGAGGTAGTTTTAGTGGCAAGGGTAATGAACCCAAGAACCAAGGTGAATCCAAGTTGAATGAACAACATAGTGAGTCAAGCAAAAAAGGTAACTTCAATAGGGGAAGAGGGTTCAATAGTGGTGGAAGAGGTAGATTTGGAGGCTTTTGTAGGGGCTCTCATTTTGAAAGCATGAAATGTTATAATTGTGGTCAGTTAGGCCATCCTTATTATATATGTCCTAATAATGCATCAAGATCACAAGGAGAGAAGAATATTTCTTATGCTCAAGAATAGGTTGGATGTGTTAGAGCTCCAGAAGTGAACCTTAATTCAGAAAATGGAGAGAACCTCATGTTTAGGAGAGTTTTACTTAAGGAACCAATCAAAGAGGAACCCAAATAGAGAAGAGCACTATTTAGGATTAAGTGAAAGATCCTTGGTAAGGTGTGTAAAGTCATTATTGAATCAAGATCCATAGATAATATCATCTCAGAGGAGGCAGTTCAAAAATTGAAACTCACTAGGATACCTCACACCAATCCCTACAAGGTTACTTGGCTCAACAAAGGGCAGAATGTTCTTGTTAATGAAAAAGTGTGGGTTGAATTTTCTATACGAGAGTATCAAGACAAGATGATTTGTGATTTTTTTCCAATGGATTCTTTCCATCTATTGTTAGGTAGACCATGACAATATGACTGAGATGCAGTCCATCATTGGAAGAGGAATTTGTATACCTTCAAGAAGAATGAGGTCACTTACAAGATTCAGTCACGTGTTGAAGAGGGAGAAGTCAATTAAAGGGACTCAAATTTACTTCTCATGAGTGGAAAAGAGTTCTTATATGAACTTAAAAAGGAATAAGGAGTTGGTGTGGCCATTTTTGTGAAGCCTAAAGAAGAGGATAAACCAAAGCAAGCACTTGTACCTACAAAAGTGAAGCAACTATTAGAATAGTTCAAAGAAATCATTAGTGATGGAACACTAGCTACCCTAACTCCTCAAAGAGCCATTGGTCACAAAATAGACTTCATACCAAGGGAATCCTCACCTAACAAAGTAACCTACAAGATGACACTAGACCAAAACAAGGAGATAGCAAGACAAGTTCAAGAGTTGCTTGATCAAGGACTAATTAGAAAGAGCATAAGTCCATGTGTTTTTCCAGTGGTCTTGGCACCCAAGAAAGGGGGTAAGTGGAGATTGTGTACTGATTATAAGGCCATAAATAGGATAATAATCAGATATCAGTTTCCTATCCCTAGAATAGAAGATCTAATGGATTGTCTTGGAGGGTCTAGGTATTTCACTAAGATTGACCTTAAGAGTGGATACCATCGAATTAGGATGAAAGAGGGGGATGAATGGAAGTTAGCCTTCAAAATGAAATATGGTCTTTATGAATGGTTATTTATGCCCTTTGGGCTTACAAATGCACCTAGTACATTTATGAGACCAACGAATGAAGTCTTGAAGGATTACATAGGTAGATTTGTAGTGGTGTATCTAGATGACATCCTCATCTTTAGCAAGTCAAAAGAAGAACACATGAATTATCTATAGGTTGTGTTAAGAAGGTTACATGAAGAGAAGCTAGACATTAACCTAGAAAAGAGTGATTTATTGAAACAATAATTAGTTTACCTAGGTTTTGTAGTCTCCAAGGTGATTTAAAAATGGGTCCAAGTAAGGTAGAAGCTATCCTTAATTGGTCCACTCCCAAAATAGGGACTGATGTAAGGAGTTTTCATGGGTTGGCTCAATTTTATAGAAAGTTCATTAGGGGATTTAGTGAGATACGTGCACCTCTATTAGATACCATCAAAGGTGGAGTTAAAAACAAGTTCAAATGGACAAAGGAGACTAATGAAGGATTTGAGAAGCTGAAATAAAAGGTGGCTACACAACCCATCCTAGTGTTGCCAAGTTTTGACAAATTGTTTATTATAGAAGGTGATGCAAGTAATATAGATGTGGGAGTAGTCCTAAACCAAGAAGGAAGACCTGTGGCATTTTTTAGTGAAAGGTTGAATGGAGCCAAATCAAGGTACTCATCTTATGATCTAGAGCTTTATTCATTGATTCAAGCTCTTAGGAAGTGGAGGCACTACCTTTTGCACAAGGAGTTTGTATTGTATAGAGATAACCAATCTTTAAGCTATATTAACACACAAGAAAAGTGAAGTCATAGACACATCAAGTGGATGGAGTTTCTCCAACCCTATACCTTCACTATCAAGCACAAGAAGGGCCTAAACAATAAAGTTGCAAATGCACTTAGCTAGAGGTTGCTTACTGTATGAGAAATTTAGTTACAAAGAATTATTATTGAAGGGTTCAAATATCTATATGAGGGTTATGAAGATTTTTCAGAAGCCTACAAGGTATGTGTTGACTTTAAGAATCACTTTCATAATAAGTTTGTTGACTACACATTGAAAAATAGTTTATTGTTTAGGGGTAATCAATTATGTGTGCCCAAGGGGTCTATGAGGGAAAACCTCATACAAGAGAAGTCTAATGGCAGCCTTAGTGGACATTTTGGCTTTAACAAAACAATAGATTTGGTCCAATGGTTTTAATATTGGCCAAAGATGCCAAGGGATGTAAGGAGGTACGTGGAACAATGCCTAGTTTGTCATAAAGCTAAGGGCAAATATTTCAATGCAAGATTGTACCATCCTTTACCTACTCCAACTAGGCCATAGGAGCACCTTAGTATGGATTTTATAGTGGACTTACTAAGAACAACTACTGGTTTTGACAATATTTTTGTAGTAGTTAACATATTTAGTAAAATGAGCCATTTTATACCTTGTAAAACAACTCATGATGCCAACTATATTGCTCATCTCTTCTTCAAAGAGGTAGTGAGGATTCATGGCTTACCTATTAGTATAGTATCAAATAGGGATGTGAAATTTATGGGGCATTTCTGGAAAACTTTATGGAAAATATTAGGCACAAATCTAGCATTTGGTTCTGCACACCATCCACAAATAAATGGCCAAACAAAGGTGATAAAAAGAGTGCTTGGAAACCTTCTTAGGTGTCTCACAAAAGAGTATAGACAAATGCGGGACCAATTGTTGCCTCAAGTTGAGTTTTCCTATAATGATAGTGCAAATAGGTCTACCTGTAAGAGCCCATTTGAAATAGTCTATGGTATCCATCGAAGGGGGATATGTTAAATTAGAGAGTTAGGGAGTCATGGAGAGGTTAGTGGACATGCTGAAGAATTTTTTAAGTTAATGCAAGAAGTACATGAATAGGTGAGAAGGACTCTAGTGGAAGCAAATAAAAAACTCAAGTCTAAAGTGGATGAGAGAAGGAAGGAACTACAATTTGAAGTAGGAGATTGGGTGATGTCACACCTCAATAAAGCTAGAATTCAAAAAGGTATTCCTAGAAAGTTACACATGAGGAGAGTAGGACCATGCAAGGCCCTATCAAAGTATGGGAAAAATGCTTATAAGATAGGCCTTCCCAAAGAACTATCCATATCTCACATCTTCAATGTACAAGATCTAGTCAAGTATAAGGGCCCTAATGTAATAGAGAAAGAACACAACACTAATTTTAATGAAGATGTAAAAGGGATCAAGATCCCTATCCAAATGAAACCACAAGTTGAAAGGATCCTAGATTCAAGGGTCAAGAAAAAGACAAGGCATGGTGTTTACATGGAACACCTCATCAAGTGGAAGAATCAACCAAAATCTAAAGCTACTTGGATAGGAGAGAATAGGTTTAAGAAAATGGGCATCAGTTTGGACCTCCTATCTCCAGGGGTGACATAACTTCCTTGTTGCAGGGGAGAATGGTGGAGGAGCACCTAGGGTCTTTGGTCTACCCTATTCCAATTTTGGCTTATAGGTGACCTTAGCCAAGTCATTGTTAAATAAGGACTATTTATGAGTCCCAAGTGTGTGAGTGTGTCTTAGTAAGTCCTTAGAGTGTGTGGGCAAGAGTTTTCCAAGGTCTACCTAGGACTTGTCTTAGTTTTGTCTTCTTTGTCAAAAGTTGTTAGTATAGTATCTAATTGGTCAAAGGTCAAGTTGACCTCCAAATATGTGGAAATGAATTAGAAAAAGGGTAAATGAGTCTAGATATACTCATGTGATCAATTTAGACTCTTTAGAGTGGTCTAGGTGGATTTGACAATAAAAGTTGTAAAAGTTATCAATGACAACTTTGCAACTTTTCAAAGTTGTCGTGACAATATCGACTAGTTTTCTCAAAGATGAAAAGAATTAGTTGAGGGTTAGTTTGGGAAATTTTGGCTCAAAGAGTGGACCTATTTAAGACCAATCCTGATTAGTGATCAAGGTTGGCATCTTTTTATATTCATTTTGCAAGTTTAATAGACTGGTTATTCTTAGTAGTCCTGGTAACAGTGAATAGAACTCAATCATCCAAGTATTCATGGATTGATTTGAGAAAGATCTTTGCATGTTTCGATAGTGTTTTTTATATATTTCATTTGGTGTGAAAACTTAGGTTTATATCTTTTGTTTTATTGACATAAATACAAACTTTCCTCAGTGATTGGTTCACTGGTCCATACAAAGTTGAGAGTCTTAAAATGGCTCTAGCATGAGTTCTACCAGTGGGTTCTATATGACCTTTGTAGAATATTCTAGGGAAATGTATATACATTTTAAATATGGATTTTTGGCCCAAAATATGCATGTTACCTATTTTTAATGTCAAGCCCTAAGCGAGACCAAGTGTACATGGCTAGGTGGCTTGACTGTGGCAGAATAGAGATGGAGGGCTTTAAGGATTGACAAACATAATCCAAGGCCATAGAAGTGAAGAAAAAATACCAGAGAGTCAGGGTGATGGAGGAGAAGAGGTGGTGAAGTCATTTGAGGTGTTTTTGAATCCAATTTTCCATTACAATCAGACAAAGCTTGTAGCCCTTAAAAATAGGCCTAATTTTAGCAAAGAGGTGTACAAATAGATTAAGACTAGGAAACCTTAAAAATCCTTGAGATCTTTGAAAAAGGTATCTAGTACACAAAATTATTCGGGGCCTTACTTGGAAAGTTGCAGAGTTATTGACCGAAAGGAGAGTTAAGAAACCTAATTAGGCCTAAAAGGCTACTAGCCCTTTTTGGCAAAGTTTGAGGAGATCGATTGCTAAACCTTGAAGGTTGGAAGCAAGACCACCCCTAAACTAGTGGAGTTGAACAATTAGGAAGCTTTCCATCTTATTTGTAGTGGGAAAAAGTTTGGTTGTGATAGAAGATGGACTTAGTGAGTTGATTCCATGAAGGGCTAATGGAGATAGAGTGGAATATGAACTTGGTAGAGAGGTCTTGGAAGGAGTCATTGAGGGGAGAGTTCCTCTAGGGAAGGGTCTTAGAAAGAACCCTAGAAAGGTTAGGAGATAGACCTTGAAGGAGTCCCAAGGAGTTAGGACTTAGGAGCAAAGAGATCTCCCTATCAACTGGGGTCGATGACCTCCCAGGAAGTCCCAATGCTTCATCTCTATGAGAATCACCTATATGTAATGGGTGCTAAGTTTTCCATTCATTCTCATGAGAGATGGGTTCTTGTGAACCAATACTCATTAAACATGAGTTAATGAGTTTGACTCAAAAACTACACAGTTGAATCTTGATATTAATATCACAACAAGCTATAATATTTTAGGGCAATGTTTGAACCTACTTTCAAGTTACCTCTACCCATAATTATTGTCTTGATGAAATTATTAGAAAAAATTCATTGTACACCTTGCACAGGAAAATAAATATTTTTAATTATGTAAAATAAACATTCATTTATAGTGCGTCTTTGCATATGTGTTTAATCAGATTAGTTTTTTATTCAAGTCCACTTTTAAATTTGTCTTATATCATTGGTTAGATATTTTATGTGTGGGTTGTGTTGTGATCCAACAAAGCACGCCCTTGAAATTTATAATTTTGGGGACACCAGGATTAGAACTTGAGATTTGAATATTTACAAAGTTAGGTAAATTTTTACTTTTTAATTTTATTTCAATCTAATGCTTAAGTCAAATCGACTATTTAAATTTAATCATGTTTAAAATGTCTTGAAGGTGATTTAGTTTTGAATTTTGTGAAGTTATATAAGTTTATGATGTAATTTGCAAAGTCATTTCATTTCCCAAATCGATTTTCAATGTGTAAATGTAAGTTATTACGATATCCCAGAACTTGACAGAGGAAAAATTGGAAAATATTGTAATTTCTCAAATTTGGTGGGTAGGAATTATGTTAGTGTAACCAATATTTCTAATTGAATGCTAGTATTGATGAGTCACATAAGTCATAAAAGTGCACACTCAATCTATGAAGTTGATGAAGGGTGCTCCCCTTAATGCCACAAACACATAACAGAAATAGAGAAACAACAACAATATGCAAGCAAGAATAGAAAATGGGCTTCTTATTATCTCCACAAATGTGGAATTACAAACTTTCAGAATTACAATATGCAAAGCCACATGGGCATTCCCTTACAATATTCTGTAGGACAAAGCCTTGAATCAATACCCAGATCTACTACCCAGAACTGTCCCGAACTGCCTAAGACAACACTACAGGCCTTCTTTATATAGGCAATTTCCACCACGTGAGAAGGTTCCAGAAATTTAGCCCATAGGGCTGACCAAACTTAGAATTATTTTATTTTTCAATTTATTACATCAAAGTTGGCTCAAAATAACTTTTGAAACCTGAATAGAAATTTTTAAGGAAAATTATTTTCTGCCATTTCAGGTGACCCAACTTTCAGAGACCATAAGTCTTCGCCAGTTGACCCGATTGACTATTATAACCCCATTTTGAAAAGGGCGCGAGGAGCTCTACAACACCTAAGTTAATTAAGCTTCATTCAGCCCAAAATTTGACCTCATCCGGGGCCTCTAAAGCCTTCAAAACTGAGTTCAAAGTTTATGTACCTTGCTGCCAATACCAAAAATCTTCAATATCTTCAAAACTAGACTTGATCTAGCCATGAAACTTTATTGGTAGGCTGATATGACTGAGATGAACCTCCACATGTAAAATCAGAACATTTCGAGATCGTATGACCAACTTACTAAAAATAGCAAGTTTTCATAAAGAGCAACTCTACACAAGATAGCCCTTATTGAAAAGAAACCAGAAATATTTTTGGGTGATGCAAGATTGCTCTTACACCCAGGATGCTCCTGCATCAGACACCTGAGGTAATTTGAGAAGTAACTCGGTCACGACTCAGGTGTGAAGAGGAAAACCAAGATGGTCAACCTCCTCCCTTGTCAGCCATGATGAATCTTCAATAGGTCATCCTTTCCATTTGACCAAATATTCTTCATATGTCCTGTTCCTTGTGCTTCTGCCAACACGACTATCCAGTATGTCCTCAATCTCCTTGGTAGCTGAAATAGTTGCTGGAATAATCCACTATGCTATTGTGATCTCATCTTCAACACCTCCCTCATGATACTCCGTCAGATCTGAAATGTTAAACACTGGTGAAATATTCAGCTTAGTAGGCAATTCTACCTCATAGGCATTTCCTAAATCCTGCTTCTTCAGTATCTTACATGGCCTAGATTTCTTCATTTTCAACTTATGATATGTACCAACCAGAAATCGCACCTTTCGCAAATGAACCACGACTTCATCTCCAACCTGAAATTCCTTATGCTTCCTTTTCTCATCTGCCTTAGCCTTATACTGCACATTCATCTTGGTAATATGCTTCCTCACCTCCTCATGGATGTTCTACAAATGCTCTGCAAAATCCTCAATTTCAGCACTACTTATCTCTCCTTTATCTACCTTCCTCAACTTAGATGCATTTTTGGGACTACTTCCATATACAATCTGTGGATGATGTGATGAACTAAACTTCAAACTTGTCTTCAACTCTTCACTTTTTGCTAGTGTCATTCTATGTGCTGCCTTATTTGGCAAACTAGCTCCTAGAATCAAGTCCATCTGATGGGGGTAATCCATCAGGCACATTATTGAGTACAATATCCTGAAACTCATTCAATAATTTTGCAACTTTTGCAGGTACATCTTCTACTTCCTCTTTCCCAGCCTTTGGAATTAAGGTAAAACACATATGCTCATGCCGCATACCATCTAAGAAATTTCCTCTACCAACAAAAGTTATTCTTGCATTGCCACATACCTTTTCTTCTATTTCCTTCAATGGTTTTAGCTTATGTCACACTCCATCCTTTATCAGGGAGTAGGTATTCGTATGACCATCATGTATAGCACACCTATCAAACTGCCAAGGTCTACCCAACAACATATGACATGCATCCATAGATATGATATCACATAGTACCTCATCTTGGTACCCGCCGATCTTGAACTTCACTAGGCACTGTTCACTGACCATGACCTTGTGGTCATCCCGCACCCAGGCAACCCGATATGGATGTGGATGTTTCTGCCTCTTGAGCTTCAAATTTGTCACCATCTCTTCTGACACCAAATTATCAGTACTACCACTATCAATAATCACATCACAACACTTACCCTCACACTTGCACCTGGTGCGAAATAGGCTCCTCCTTTGTTCAGGTTCATTCTCACCACTCGGCAGGACTCTTCTGTTAATCAACGTTTCTCCTCTTTCAGCATCTTTAGAATTTGATGATCTGGCATCTTCATCTACATGTGCAACTCTGGCCTAGCCTTCATTCCTCCTATCTGTCCTTCCTTGGCATTGAGGACATTCAAATACCCTGTGACCTTCTTCTCCACAATGAAAACATGTTCCACGAAAACCTCCTCTTCCTGAACCTTGTCCTCTTCCTCTTCCTCTCTAATCTCTATTGTTCTGATCTTGGAAATGATTGGAGTTGTTTCCTCTCTAATTTTGACTGCTACTAGCCTCATCCTTCTTTTTTGGGTCTTCATTTTGATCTCCATATGACCATCCACCAGATCTTCCATCATGACCTCTTCCGCTTTGTCTGCTCTCAAACTTCTTGTTCAACTTTTCCTCTACTTTTAGGGCAAACTGGTATGCCTCTTCAATACTATTCATTCGAACTAGATTCAACTCCTCCTGAATGCTTGGCCTCAAGCCATTAAGGTAATGAACAACTTTCTCCTTATCAGCTTCCGCATGGCCTATTCTGATGAGGATTCGATAGAAATCCTCTGTATACTCCTGAACAGATCTTCCTGCTTGCTTCAAACTTTGCATTTTCCTCAGTAGGTCAAGCTCATAATCAATAGGAATGAACTGTCACTTAAATTTATCCACCATTTGATCCCGCCTTGTGATTTTATCTTTCCCTCTTCTATTTTGCTCCAATTGAATCTCTTGCCACCAGATCTTTGCATGACCTTTCAGTCTGGCCTTCGCGAATTTGACCCTATGAGGATCCTTAATATCTTCATACTCAAAATATTCTTCACATTCATTGATCCAGTTGATCAACTCCTCTGGGTAAAGATTTCCTAAAAATGCATGAACCTCAATCTTAGGTCTTTTTCTGATCTTGGAAATGGCCCGAAAAAGTCTTTCTTCCTCCTAGTTTACAACTTCAACTTCTCCTTCTTGATCTTCTTCTTTTGCTTCATCCTCGCTTTCGTCTCTTACATTAAGATTCATTCCTCTGTGAATCTCTTCTTGCAATGCTCGCACTTGTCTCTGCAATGCCCTAACCTCAGGTGTTACAACACCAACTCTTCCACCACGTTCTCTTCGTGGAGGCATTTTCACGCTTATCGCTGAAACCCTAACCATGGTCCTGGTGCAAATTGCCTCACAGTCGGTGATCTATTTACACAAAAACCCTAACCCATGATCCTAGTGAAAATTGCCTCATAATCAGTGATCTGTTTACACACTCAGGAACTCTTGCTCTAATACCACTTGATGAAGGGTGCTCCCCTTAATGCCACAAACACATAATAGAAATAGAGAAACAACAACAATATGCAAGCAAGAACAGAAAATGGGCTTCTTATTATCTCCACAAATGTGGAATTACAAACTTTTAGAATTACAATATGCAAAGCCACATGGGCATTCCCTTACAATATTTTGTAGGACAAAGGCTTGAATCAATACCAAGATCTACTACCCAGAACTGTCCCGAACTGCCTAAGACAACACTACGGGCCTTCTTTATATAGGCAATTTCCACCGCGTGAGAAGGTTCCAGAAATTTAGCCCATAGGGCCGACCAAACTTAGAATTATTTTATTTTTCAATTTATTACATCAAAGTCAGCTCAAAATAACTTTTGAAACCCGAACAAAAATTTTGAAGGAAAATTATTTTTCGCCATTTCAGGTGACCCAACTTCTGGAGACCATAAGTCTTCGCCAGTTGACCTGATTGACTATTATAACCCCATTTCAGAAAGGGCGCAAGGAGCTCTACAACACTTGAATTAAGCAAGCTTCATTTAGCCCAAAATTTGACCTCATCCGGGGCCTCTAAAGCCTTCAAAATTGAGTTCAAAGTTTCTGTACCCTGCTGCCAATACCAAAAATCTTCAATATCTTCAAAACTAGAATTGATCTAGCCATGAAACTTTACTGGTAGGCTGATATGACTAAGATGAACCTCCACATGTAAAATCAAAACATTCCGAGATCGTATGACCAACTTACTAAAAATAGCAAGTTTTCATAAAGAGCAGCTCTACATAAGATAGCCCTTATTGAAAAGAAACCAGAAATATTTTTGGGTGATGCAAGATTGCTCTTACACCCAGGATGCTTGCATCAGAAGTTGAAAACAAAAATATAATACAAGATGTGAATGATTAATTATAAGTTTGTATGTAATGTACAAAATAGACTTGCATACATAGGCAAGCTTATAGAGATAGGCAAGTTGCAAACATCAACTAACTAACCTTCCAAAGATGGAACACTTGTTAACTCACTTTACAAGTGTTCTATTTAATTGAAATTGTTTGTGCAAGATGTGTCTCACAAGGTGACTACATATGTATCAACAACATGAGATGAGACAAAACACTAAAATAGATAAGAAAACTTAAGCTTATATGTGAATCATTCAATCTAGAAAGTCGTTACAAATGACTATTTTTATGGAATGACACTATTTACACTATAACCCTCCTTAAGCATAAATTAGGGAGTAATGTAAATAATAATGATGATGAGTCTCGACTATTAGCGATGTTAGGTGCTCATGCACAATACATTATTCTATAAGTGTAGAGAGTAGAGAGAAACCCCAACATGACAAAAATTTCCTCCAAACGAGAGATGATACAAGAGACCATTCCCCTCAGAGGAGAGATCAAATATATACTATGTGGTTGCGCCATGAGGTGAAGCTCAAATTATCCATGATTTTCCTTTCTATAAATAGCCTTTGGATGTTGTTGATGAAGTGCCTCTAAACTCTAATGCAACAGGTGATGGGGGATAACATGAAAAATCCATATGAAAAGTCGTAAGTGCATGACACTTAAACTTATCCTTTTCTTTTTAATATTGAACTTGATACAATCTTCATGCTAGATTCAAGAATCCCATGCTACTCAAGAAGATGTGTTAAGTGGTGAATCCTTTTCTTCGTGCATTTTATCTTTATGTCCTAATTTTTTTCAAAAGACACATTTAACTTTTTCTATCTTAGTTTTTCTCTTGATTTGAAAAATGAACTTTGATTGTTATAATTCTTTTCATCCTCAATTTCCTTATCTTGTTGATATTTCTATTCGTACCCTTTGTTTGAACCCCTTTTATTTCTCTCTTCTTGTAATGAGGGCTTGAATTTTACTGATCTTCAAGGTGTGCATCTAGACTAACTTGCCTTGAGTCCCATGTTAAAATATACATGATAAGAAACCAAATAAACAAAATTCTCTTACATATTTCAAGTACCAGGTGACATTTCTCTTACATTTAGTAGGTTTTTCTATTTTCACATTTTTATTTTATTTTTTGAGAAACTTAGGAATTTATAATCCACTACCTTCAACTCATTTTTTTATTAAGATTTATACACACGATTGAAACTATTGGTCTAAATATTTATTAGGTGCTTTATAATTAGATTTATATAAATTATTTGATTGAAAATAATGTAAATTTCAAAATTTGAACCTTATTTTTCTATTTCTACTAAATCCTCATGCCCTAGTTAATTTGGTTTCTTGAAAACTTGCCTCTTATTTTTTTTATTGTAAATCTTAAAATTGTAGGAAATGTATTAATGACAAATGTTAAATCCAAACAAACTTTTTAATTTATAATTTATAAGTTTTTACAAGATGAAATCATAGTTCAAAGTCCATTTATAAATAGAAATCTAAAATATTTTTATAATCTACAAGTTTTGAAAGTTATTGTCAAAGTCCATAGCCTAGTTGCGACCTATAACTCTTATTGTTTCTATAAAATGCAACATACTTGCAAAATAGAAGCTAGGTTTGAGCTCTAGAATACCTTGAATACTAAAGTTGGAGCTTGAAATGCAACTAGATGCTAAAATAGTCATTTTGAATGTTTTAGCTCATGGGATTGAATTTTTTAATACTTTTTGTAAGATTTGGCTATGGAGATGGCCATCCAAGATCTAGAGGTCTAATGGAAAGTAAAATAACAACATGTGCTAAATATGACAAGGATAAATTATATTATCACCAAGAATGCAATAGAATAGATTCAGTTCATTGTATTGACAAAGGAGTCCCCTCGGTTAAATAGGCCAAGGTGAGACGTAGAAGGCACAAAATTATGAAAGATGTTTGTGCAACACATCCACTAAAGGTGGATCACCCTCCAAGGTGGAAAAGTGATAAAGTGATAAGTGCACTAAAGGTGGAAGTCCCACTTAAGGGGGAAAAGTCATAGTGTGATAACACCATCAAAGAGAGGACTATTCCTATGTGGTTCCTAAGTAAACTTGAGTAACATGTATGTTTAGAACCTAAGAGAATGACATAAAAAATGCAATATTTAAAGACAACAACACCTCCCCTTAAGTACAACTTAGGGATAATGTATGCACATAATGCAAGATGGATCACAACTACTAGGCCATGTCATCTACTCATGTATAGATATAATGCAATCTCTCACAAACAGAGAAAAGGAGAAAACCTAGTGGGACAAAAGTCCTCCCCAAAAGAGAGATGAAAATACAAATGTTATAAATGAAGCATGAGAAGGGATAAAAAACCATGTGAGGAGAAATTCCCACCAATAATATAGATTACATAGGTAAAGTGACCCTCCTTGTTAGTGTAGAATCTCTCAAATGGTGAATATGATCCAATGATGTTGATCAACATTCCTCCCATTGGGAAGAAATAGAGCCAATGTTGTACCAAGAATGTCAAAGAACTATTGTAGAATATATCAATGAAGAACTATTGAGTAATCTCACACTACAACATGAATAATACCAAGATCAAGGAGACACTTACATGAGCATCAAATAGATACTCATAAATGGCAGATTAATACATTCTAATCTTAATTGGATTTTAAAATCAAGTCTCATGATATAGAGCCTGACCAAATGAATATAGGAATATTACATCCAAAGACACATGAAATGATTGAGTACACTAAATATTGTGGTACTTTATGATATTATATTTACACCATAGCTCATACAAGAGATTACAATAATGATGATGCAAATTCAAAAACATGATGAAGAAGCCATGTGAAAGGAATACAAGTAGCTGAGTAGTGAACATGCCTCCAATTAGGATGTTATTGTGAAGTTTTCCATGCCAATTCATTGTTAATATTAGTATTCTTGAGATGGTTCAAAGACATGCTTATTACTTTCACCATTTGCAACATTGTCCAAATTACATTGCATCCTCATTTAAAAGTTGATAAAGGTAAGCTAACTATTTGATTTGCTAGTTTTGGCACTGCGTATTTAATTTGTTGTAATCTCTCTTTAATATGTTCTATGTTTTGAGATATTAAAAGTTGATAATACATTGACATAGTTTAGTGGGTTTTATTTTAGAAAACTTGTCTCAAAAGTGCAACCAATGTGAATTTTATTTTTTGTTGAGGATATTCTTTTGGCTTTCCTTGTACTATTATTCGTTATTTTTTGAGATTTGAGTTTTTGCATAGAAATTTTATGTATGCAAATGTCTTTAGAGTGTGGATGATTTGGTGTGAATACCATTTGAGGTTTAAATTTCTTGTTCATGTATTGAGTGTGTTCTAATTTTTGTTTTCTTTTATGCCCTTGTCGTTTTTCCTAATTTGTTGTGTACTTTGGTATGGTATTTTTGTCATTGTATAGGAACCTTGATTGATTTGAAGATAACTTTGTTTGTGAAAGTATAAATAGTTTAGTTTATGTATAGTAAAAATGAAATAGGGTGAGCTTGAATTTTACTATTCAAAGCTTGAAAAGGACAACATTCAAAAATTGATTAATAGTTGAAAAGGGTCTTTGTTATGCATTCATGGTTGCATCATTTACTTTCATTTAATTATGTGTTTTTTAAATTTTCTCTTACATTGATACCATTTAATCCAGGAAAACATAACATTTGATAGTATGCTAGATGAGTTTGAGTTTGCAGATTTTGATTAGGGAGGAAACATAAACATTATAAGTTTGCAGATGTAATTATGAGACATTAAAATAAAAATACAAAATGAATTTGATTCTTGTGTTGTAGGAGTTAAACTTGTATTTTAAAGAAACCTTACATCTAAACAACTTTGTGGAGTGTTTATACAAGACAAATACGTAGACACTATATTAGGTTCTACATCAAATGAAATGATCTCTATTGGTTCTGGGCAAAGAGTAAAGAAAGATACTATAAGCTAAATTTTTGTGTGTGTTGACATCTATTAGAAATTTTTAGTCAAGGATTGAATAGAATGTGTTTAGTTAAGTGATTATGAGTTGTTGTGTTTGTTCAGGATACTTTTGTGAAGACAATATTGGGATCAATGTCAAAGGAAACTACATAAGTACAAATACTATAAGTTCAGAATGCATGTGTTTGAAACATGTTGTGCGCTTGTTGATATTCCATGCACTTCACATCTATTAGACATCTTGACACTTGGATTAAATTGAATACAATTAGCTAAGTAATTATGAGTGCATGTATTTGTATAGGGCACTTCTGTGAAGACAACATTGGATATCGTGTCAGCATAAATGGCATCTAAGGACTCTATCAAAGCAGGAAATACAAATATTGTAAGCTCTTATTACAAATGGCTTAAATTTGTTGTACAATTACAATTAAAAACTCAATTTATTAACTTTGGTAAAGCAATTTAAATTTTATTTAGGAAACTACAAATGTGTAAAATAGCTTGATAATTACTATCTTAATTTAGAATGGATGGTTATTTATGAATTTATTAGTATAGAACTTATTGGCACCTTCAAAATATGAAGGAATATGAAGTGTATGAATTGTGAATTTGACTAAAGGATTAAGGATAACACCCCTGAAGATGATATATGCAAAGAAAGAAATCCTATAAGCCATTGTTAGGCCTATTATTTGTAAGAGATTGGAAATACAATTTTGTAGTGTCTCCATATGCTTTTAAATGTTTAAATCTTGGTGCCAAATTATATTTTGATGTTGACCTATATACCTAGTTGAAGCCCTTTTTTAGTGTTATATCCCAAGGTTTGCGGCTCGATCGCTCAACAAGACCTTTCAGATGTTCTGGCATACCAATGAGCTCAAGTGAAGTGATAAAAAATTGGTGGGCCCAAGGTGTTTTATTTTGATTCACTCAGGTGCTTGTTGAAGGCTTCTTTGTGGCTCAACGCACCACCAAGTATGACATGGAATATGATGCAAGACTCCTTTGCTTAGTGTGGTATCTTGTTGGGATTTTCTAAATCATTCCAATGTGGGGTCAAGTTGTCATATCTAGCAAATTTGAGGTGCACAAGGTGAATAGTGAGTCATTTAGGCGCTCATTGAGCCTTTCCTTAGGCTCTAACATGTTTTTGAGTTCAAAGAGGCTGCAAACACTATGGTTACTGGTGACACATGAAGTGACAAGGTGTCTTTTTTGAGTGTGTTGGATCATTGGGAGGTTTAGTTTTCCCCCAATGATCACTCAAGCATGGCATAAGGATGACTATTTTGAGCTCGATAAGAGAAGTTCATATTTCATCAAGTGCTGAGAGGGTTCCTTATGTATTGATAGTTGTTTCTCTCTTCAAAGGGGTCAAACAAATAATACATTTTCATGTGTTTCCATGTAGGCAGGAAGTGCCAAATTAAGCAAGTCAAATATTTTTTATCATGCATTGAAAGGCAAAATGACGACAAGTAGTATTTGAGATGAGAAATGATTTCTGAAGGAATGTTGCATATTTTTGATCATCATTATGGGTTAGAGAATTACTATACCTTGTTGTCATACCTTTTGAGTTTTACTATGAATTTGATATAATTAAGAAAGCCAACATAAAAAGATTTCACAGTTGTGGGATTCAGTACAAAATTTGTCAAATTTGACAGATAGTTGCCACCATTTTATAACTTGAGGAATGAGATTTATAGCTTTTAGTAGAGAAAATATAAATGCACTCTTTGGAGTTAGTTTCTTGTAGTGTGGATAAGTGTTTCTATGTTAAAAGATGGTGAGGACGAGGCTTGTTGTGAGTGAAGATGAGTTTTGCTATATGAGGGAGTGATTGAAGAGAGCCCTACTACAAGAAGTATACAAAGACCATAATAGTAGGTAATTTGATACTTTATTTTGTAGCTAGAGGGATTTTAAAATTTATGGACATAATTGCATGTGTTTTTTTAATTGGCAGGGTGTGTTTTCTAAGCTTGTTGGATCGTTGGGAGGCTCAATTTGCCCCCAAAAACCACTCGAGCATGGCATAAGGATGGCTATTTTGAGCCCAATAAGAGAAGTTCATATTTCATCAAGTGTTGAGAGAGTTCCTTGTATATTGATAGTTGTTTCTCTCTTCAAAGGGGCCAAACAAATAATTAATTTCCATAAATTTCCATGTAGGTAAGAAGTGCCAAATTAAGCAGGTGAAATATTTTTAATCGTGCATTGAAAGGAAGAATGACAACATGTAGGATTTGAGATGAGAAATGATGTTTGAAGGAATGCTGATTTTTTTTATCATCAATACGAGTCAGGGAATTACTATGCCTTGTTGTCATACCTTTTGGGTGTTACTGTGAATTTGTTATAATCAAGAAAGCCATTATGAAAAGATTTTACAGTTGTGGGATTTAGTATGAAATTTTCCAAACTTGATAGACAGTTGCCTCCATTTTGTAACTTGAGGAATGTGATATGTATCTTTTAACATAGAAAGAATAAATGCACTCTTTGGAGTTGGTTTCTTTCAGTGTGGAGAAGTGTTTCTATGTTCAAAGATGATGAGGATGAGGCTTGTTGTGAGTGAAGATGAATTTTCTAGATGAGGGACTGGTTGAAGAGAGCCCTGCTACAATAAGTATACAAAGACCATAATAGTAGGAAAGTTGATACTTTATTTTGTATCTAGAGGGGTTTTAAAACTGTCATGGGTAGCCACACAAATTTTAAAATTTATGGGCACAACTACAGGTATTTATTTTATTATTATTAACAGGGTGTGTTTTTTTGAGCTTGTTGGATCATTGGAAGGTTCAGTTTTCCCCCAATGACCACTTGAGCATGGCGTAAGGATGGCTATTTTGAGCTCAATAAGAGAATTTTATATTTTATCAAGTGTTGAGCAGGTTCCTTGTGTATTGAAAGTTGTTTCTCTCTTTAAAGAGGTTAAACAAACAATGAGTTTTCATGTGTTTCTATGTAAGTAGGAAGTACCAAATTAAGTAGGTTGAATCTTTTTTACTATGCATTTAAAGGAAGAATGATGACATGTAGGATTTGAGATGAGAAATGACATCTGAAGAAATGTTGCATATTTCAGATCATTAGTACAAGTCAGGGAATTACTATGCCTTGTTGTCATACCTTTTGAGTGTTACTGTGAATTTGATATAATCAAGAAAGCTAGTATGAAAATATTTCATAGTTGTGGGATTCAGTACAAAATTTGCCAATTTTGACAGATGGTTGTTGCCATTTTGCAACTTGAGGAATGATATTTGTAGCTTTTAGCAGAGAAAAGATAAATGTACTCTCTAGAGTTGGTTTCTTGCAGTGTAGAGAAGTGTTTCTATATACAAAGGTGCTGAGAATGAGGCTTGTCACGAGTGAATATGAACTCTTCTATATGGGGGAGTAGTTAAAGAGAGAACTGCTACAAGAAGTATACAAAGACCATAATAGTAGGCAAGTTTATACTTTATTTTGTAGCTAGAGGGATTTTAAAATTATCAAGGGTAGCCATAGGGATTTTAAAATTTATGGGCACAACTGGAGGTATTTAGTATGTCTTTAAAATAATTATATCCCTTTTAGATACCACTCTAATTCTCCCTAAGTGGTGGGATGTAGAGTAAACTCTAGTTACTATCATAGAAGATGGGGTTTTTGAGTCAATTGTTTCCCCTTAATAAAAAGCATCAAAGTTCTCTCCTAAGGGCGAGAAAGTGAGAATATTGCATCTTGGTTTTCTCTATGTCAATAATCACATTAGTGTGATGGTGGCATGGCTCACAAGCCTGGTTGGTTCACTGGAAGCACTCTGACTTTGGGTTCTCCTGCATGCCAACTAAACAAGTTTCACCAAAAGACAAAACTGGAGGTAGCAAATTCTATTAGGAAGACATTCTCTTCTACTGGCTAGTGGAAATTAGGAACGAAATGTATTGGATTGGCCTATAGCTTTTTGCATTCCTTGTGTTTATAAAAGGAATACCAAGACCATGTTTTAGGGGTTCTAAAGGTTCTGAATTTTCAAATTTATTTTGTACTAGGTAGGTTTAGAATGAATATATAGTTGTTGAAGTAGTTTCAATGGGTCATGTTCAAGTGGATTGTAATGTTGCATATTGAGTAGAATTAATGAAAGTCTCACCATGTTTTGTCTCATGTATTAATTTATTCATTTTATATGAGATGGTCTGTCAAGGTAAGATTTATATTTTCACTATGAATTTGTCATTATTGTGTAATGTATAGATTTGGTTCTTTTCTAGGAAAAGATTAAATTCAATCTGTATGTTGCTATGGCTTGAAGAGAATAGCTAGGATTCCATAACAATGATGCATGGCCAGATGTAGTTGAGTGATTGTTCAATGCATTTGAATTTATAATGTTATGCATAACTATTGTTTGGTTCATTTGACATACGACTTTGTTGCCATGGATATAAGACACTGGTCTTCATGTTTTAAATTTTTAGTAACTAACTTATGAAAATTAAGTTATTTTTTCTTTTCTTTCTATTTGTGAACGTATATTTGAAGTTGGGTCATACCTCTCAACTATGTCTAATAGTGTACTCAAAATAGAGCCAAGTATGACAAGATGCATATGTATTCTAATTTTTTGTTAGCTGAGAGCTATCTGTTGTGTGCAATATTTGATAGCAAGTGTTACATAATTTGAGTGTATTGCAAAAGGTGCACCTACCTGGGTCTTGTAGAGCCCAAAGAGAAGGAGATATTCCTTATTTCTAAGGAATTATCGAGAAATTTTTCACTAATTTAAAACACCCATTGAAAAGAGAAAGTGAATCCTTATGGTTGTCTTAAACACCAGCTAGAAACACCAACAAAACTGAAGCAATACAAATTTTAGACATTGATGTGAATTAAAATACATAGTATTCAACATGTTAGATAGGAATAGTTAAACATGATAACTAAAGTGAGGAACTACAAAGAGCCAAGTCGTCTGCTATTTCTTGAAATTTCAACCATGCTAAGTAAAGTGTCCAAAAGTTATAATATTCCCTGATTGACCAACTACAAAGAGTTAAAAATCACACATGCCTAATAACAAAGGCATATGCTCTAAAGGTATTCAGGTGGTTGGGGATTTCTACGAGTGTGTGAATGGATTGATAATTTATATCTTAATTTAGAATGCATAATTATTCATGAATTTGTTAGTATAGAACTAAAGTATTTAAAAAGTAAGATATTGACAAGATTTAAAATACAAACTATTCAACTTGTTAGATTTAGAACCTACTAATATAAGCATTATGAAATGGTGTTGTACGTTTATGTTAATTGTAAGTTTTGTATGCTTTTTTCTAATGGGTAAAAGTTTGATATTTTAATTGTCTTGAAAAGTGAGGAATTCCATAGAGTCAGGTGATCAACCATTTATTGAACTCGTAAACCATTATAAGTGAAGGGTGTGTGAGTTCCAATATCACCTTATTGACCAAGTACAAAGAATTTGATATCATACACAAATAACATCAAAGGAAAATAATCTAAAGGTAATTAAGTGATAAAGTGTTTCTTGGAATTGTTGGGCCAACAAGTCTGGGTTTGGAAACTTTCTAAGTTACTGAATGGGTTCAAATATTTAGCTAACTTTCTAAGATGCAATGATCAAAATTAAATTATAGTAAAATATAATACAAAGATTCTAAAAAATACCAATAATATTTATAACATTAAGATTGATGTCACTGCAACACATGTTCAAAGACAAATCATCCACAACAATGTGCATAACATAAGATGAACATACCATGCATTAACTATAACACAAAGTTTATGATTCCTAAAATTGTATCTAGATAACTTTCATTAATACCAATCAAAAGTAAAAGCATAAAAACTCTTGTTCATCACTATTTGTCCAAAATATATAGTTTAAAACTAAGTAATTGTATTTTAAGAAAGCAAGATTTTTCATAGCCAAAGTGCATAACAAAACAAAGAACCTCCAAATTCAAAATTTGTGGAAGCATCATGATCATAGCTGAAGTGTGTAACAAAATGTAGAGCCTCAAAATTTAAAATTTGTGGAAGCATCATGACTTTCATCAACCCGAACCCTATGATGATGGGCCAACATCCCTGCTTTAGTCCCTCAAATTTTGGTGATTCTTGGTAGGCGTCCACGTTGTCTCTTTGGGTACTATTGCACTAGAATGGTATTTTCTCTTCAAGATCAGTCATCTTTCCCCATGAGGTAGTCTTTAATAGCATTGAAACCAATTTTTTCCACCACTCTACAAACCTCCCTATCACCATAAGCATCCCAAGCTAGGAATGTATGGATAGGAGCATCTACCTCTCTAATATAAAGACAATCCTCTACTCTAGGAACCAGTCCTACTCCTATTATATCCATGACCATAATTTCCTTCATGCCTCTTGTCCATTCCTCTTGGATAAACTTCATTACCACCCTACACATCTTTACAATTTTT